>MU281402.1:0-44199 GCA_022385595.1 Xylaria palmicola
CTAACCCAACCCAATTGGCCTTGGCAACCCATGGGGGCCCATGGGGGCCCATGGGTCCTTGGGTTCTTGGCAATGGGTTGGGCCTTGAAACCCTAGGATTGTGTAGTAATACCAACGTACCTCATCTGGCTTGTAGATAGTCCAGCGATTACTAAGGTCCACGCCCACAGCCCGGAACAAGTTTCTAGATCCGTTAGCTGGCTTTCATTTCGGGCGTTCGTTGCAATTTTGGCCGGTGAAGTGATACTCACGGTGCATCCAGTCGCGCAAACACTTCATATCCCATTTTTGCTCCGTAGCAATATTGGTACGCTACGTCGCTGCTGGAGGCTGATGACCCGTACACCCTTGCCCAGCTGTCGACTCCAAGTTCGATCTAAGATGTCAGGCAATTAGTTTATTTTGCTAGGATAATGCTCAAGCGCGGTATAAAATGAAGAGACTAGACAACAATTGGAAGGCTTTGTGAAAGGAGGGAGGGGCAAACTTACAGCAGCGTTGGGGACAGTGTAGCTGGGATTGAACGTGATACCAAATGTCATTGTTGGTATCCTGCAAGCCATCACTTCTCGTTAGCCCTCATTTTGAAGCTACGGAGTTTTGGATACGGGGTAAGCATACACGTGAGCGGTAACTGAGCCTTCAACCCCGATATCGTAAAAGAACACAGGGTTCCCTGGGCCATGCCCACTGGATGATCCTACTTCATCGTTCCCATCCATCTTTTTGGGTGTGTCCAAGTAGTTGTCATTGCCCTCGAAAGGATACCTTTGTGTATAATCCCAAGACGCGACGTCGAGGTCGATCCTAGCGTCGCTGTTGATTTGGGTCAGCGGTCCATTGACCCTTCCGCATAGAGATAAATAACTGAAGGTATTCACACTTATAGCTAAATACCGCACTATCACTTACGTATGCAAAACTGCTCGAGCGCTCAGATCGGCAACGAGCTTGAATTCCGGGCCTATAGTTACGATGCCGGGGATGCTGAAACTTGCTCCGACCGGCGCGAACCCTGTGGATATCATAAATCAGCCATGTTTAACTTTGGAGATAAAGACGATGAGATTGCAGTTAGATTTCAGCCTACCAGCAATTTGAGTCCGTCCCGTAGTGAATCTGAAATCCGCCAAGGCCTCGAAAACCAACGCCGTCTTGACCTCTCCCTTATTCCGAAACATGACGTGCGACTCCCGCGGCTCAGCAATATTGGAAAGGTCAAGAATGATGGTCAGTGTAGCAGACGTGTCGATGTTGACCCAAAATTCGGCGTACAGATGCACGTAGGCCTTCAGGTTGGGACACGACTTCCGGTCGTTAAAGATGGTCCAGCGGAAGTTCTCACGAATCGCGTGGGAGATCAGGTTCGCGCCGTATGTGACCTCGCCTTGGCGGTCGAGCCAGTCTTGGATGGTGATGCTGAACCACCGCTCGTGCAGCTCGCGGTACTGCGCCGTCGGTGTTGAGCGCTTGTCCAGTTGCCAGTGGTGCTCGGCGTACGCCGCCCACGAGCCCCCGTGCTGCGAGGCCACTTCGTCGTGCATCGCTCGCCGACCGAGGCGGATACCTCGAGCCTTCACAGGCGCCGCCACAACGGTCTCCCAGTACCCCGGGTCGTCGCTGTAGTCAGTCCGTAGCTTCACGTGGTTGTCTGCTCGGCCCTGGAGGATGGAAAAATCATAGTCGAATGTGAGTTGATAGACGGTGCGATCTGTTAGGTTCCGCTTGAGATGGCGGTGAAGGGCGTTGCCATGCTCGGTAGCCGCATCCTCCAGACTTATTCCTTCCAACGGCTGCAGGGCGACAGCCATGGCGTATTTTCCGAGGCCGCAGCCCGAGGGCATCTCGATGACTGTCCCGGCCACGCCTCCTTTCAGTATCGTGCCGCAATTCGATGATAAGCCTTCGGTCTTGTCTTCTTCGGCATGCGCACAGAACATCTTGGCTGTTTGGGGTCCCTCGTGCTTCACCGGATCGCAATCGAATACCTCCCAGTGCGTGCCGTCTCTTTTATTGAGACTTGTTAATTGGTCTTCTGGTCCAGACATGATATGCCAGCCAAAGGAGGCCTTATTAGGATCATCGCTAGGCGAGTTGGGATCTGTACGAATGTCCCAAGACTGCTTGTCGGTATCAGGGATATCCTCATCGAATAGGTACTCAAGAGGGATAGGTAATTTCTTGATGTGAGTTGATGTCGTGAGGGCATCCTTGTCGCAGCATAGCCGCCTCGGGGTATCCTGCATTATAATGTTGAAACCACTCATATACGTCGTATAGCATGCCGCACCGCCGCCACTACGATTGAAACGCTGGTTAGTGACTTGTCGTAAGTAAGTAAACAAAGGAATTACCATGACTCACTCTATATGCACACCTAGATCGAGTTCACCCCCCTTACAAGTATCCATGCATCGGTTGCCTTGATTACCTACCCAATGACATGCTGACGGACTTACCCCCTTACTGCAGCAAAAGGTTTGCCAGGACATATCGCTGTTTAGGTTCTTGTACGTCGATCGATATGTCACGAGAGTCGTCCCATCTGGGCATGATCCATCGCCCTCTTTCGGCTCGTTCTCAAAATACTGGCCTTCGTTCCATCGACACACGGCGTCTTGAGTCTCGTCTGCTTCGCAGCAGTAAGAAGCTTGACCAATACCGAAAAGACAGGCCTGGTCTTCGCCCTCCTCGTTAACGTAATGGTTGTCAGAGGCTACTAATACCTCGTCGCCCCTGCAATGTGCGTCGCTGGTACAGAAGCCAAGGAAATGATCCGCATACCAGCGACAGAACTTGGGGTCTGGTGCATTGTCGGGCGGGCAGCAAAGCTGTTTGTAGGGCTTATCCCCGTCTGGCGTATCGGAGCAGCGAACCTGAGTTACGGCGATCTTGCCTAGACAGGAGCCGCCGCATTCTGGGGTACATGTTAGCAAATATCGCTTCGCGCTGGCTTGCTAGGTGTTGTTACCCGACCAATCGCAGCCTATCATGCTGCCAGATATCCAATCCTGTCCGTCGTTACCAGCGCCGTTTTGCTTCCAGAACTTCCCAAGACCCGCGGGTTGGAGGACAGCGTCGAGGAGGGTGCTGTTTAGTGTATCTTGGTCAATTGCCCAGATGAAAAGACCTCTCAGGCTGGACCAATGGCGTCTTAGCAAATACTATAATGACTTTGTTTAAGACCTGGTATTTGACTAACCCCAAATTATTGGCAAAATCAACCTTTTCTCGTAATGTGTCTTCGTTATCATACGATATCCACTGATCCGTATCAAATCTATATCGACCGTCCATGAGCATGATTCATTAGGTTCAAAAGATGCTTCAACTCACTGATAGTACATGACAGCAGCTTCTTCGTCCTTGTGTTCATCACCACCTTTTGTGAGTTGGTATGCGATATCGTGCTAAGGAAGTCAGCATAGTCAAGTACTCCCAAGGTATCTGGGATGAACATATCTGATATGACATATAGCCCGCGGTGCCCTAGATGAGAATGATGATTAACACATGTAAAGAACATATATGCAATGAAACGGAGTCTGGCTTCTCGCTTACCGAGCATGCGCCAGCAACTCCAGGGCCGGTGAAGGGGCAGCCTGGTTCCCCACAATCCGGATCCTGTAATGTATAACTTCTATAAAGGGACAGATGTCAGGAATAGGTAAACTATGATTATCAGATCAAGGATGCCCTACCTGCCATAGAAGCCTAGACCGAGGTTAACTTTGTTTGCCGGGACGTTGTTTCTCCAGAGTAGATTCAATCCCTCTTCAATCTCCGTCAAGTTAGTATGAGCGTAAACGTGAGGGCCGATCCAGTCGGATTGATTGTCCCAGCTTCCATGGCTTTAAACGATAGTGTTAGTAATCTCGAGATTGCTCTTGAGCGTAGGAAGTCTGGAGGCTAGCACTTACATGTCGTATGTGAGAAAATTCATCCAGTCAACGTACTTGACCAGGTTCTCAACATCGAACCAACGAAGATAGTAGTATGAGGTTGGGGCAGTGAATGATAAACCCCAGCCGCGCTTCTGCTCTGAGAAATATTCTTGAATGTCTTTGACAAGTAAAACAAAATTGGCCACGTCTTCCGGCTTGCCGCGACGGTCAGGGGCGGCTGGGTATTCCCAATCAAGATCAACGCCGTCGAAACCCCATTGGGTCATAAATTTCACCAATTCGCCAATGAATTTCGCGCGAGACCCCGGGGTCGCTGAAATATCGCTCCAGACAGGTTGCGTGTCAGTGTCATTGTCACTGTATGTCCAACCACCAAGCGAAACCCAAACCTTCAGCCCTGGAGCACGCTGTTTGAGACTAGTGATCTGCTTAAAGTCGTTTATGGAAGAACCCTCAATATTGTAGATACGAAAAGTCTCCGGCTCCATGTACCCGAAGGCTACGTTAATGTGCGTCAGCGAGTCTACGGGAATGGACTCAATTGTGCGCCCGCCGCAGCCCCGGCGCAAAAGACTCCATGCTTCGAAATACCCAATCACCAAGTCCTGCACGTTGCCAGGGGATTGATTTTGAGGCCCGAGCTGTGTGTAATTTGGTCCGCAAAACTTCTGGTTTTAGGGTCAGCGTGGATTGTGATCATTATGGGCTGACTACTTGCCTCTGTAGTTCCGCAGAAGCCATACTGGCTGCAACAGACATTGAGTGGGCAGGGAAGAGAAGGGTCCTCTGCCCCTTCACCACATTCCGATTTTGAATCACACTTGGAGCTACAGACATCGTCGGCGCAAAAGGCCGGTCCGTAGCCACAGTTTCCCCTATGCATTGACATCAGCTTCACGAACGAATTAGGAAGCATACGCACATCGAAACTTACGTCAATTTGTTGCAGCACGCGGCTTTGGCACATGGTTCAGTAGCGGAGCATTTTCCATCTGGCAAATCCTGCGCTGAAAATGGGAAGTCAAGTACATCAGGGGAGATGGAGCTGTTACTAGGCGAGAGTTGTGCTGCTGTTGTTTGCATCAACACCTGTGTTGTCGATACCAATATGAACAGAAGCCATATCAGTTTCAGAAGATGCAGAGACACTTGTAGGCCCAGGCAACGCATAGTGATCTCCCCTTCCGTCAGTGTTTTTTGTGATATAGAATAGCCTGAATTGAGGAACACAACTTCTCAGCCAGCCTTTCCGGTCATGGAATCCTTTTAGAGTCGAGGTGCCCTCCCACAAACGGCCCTGGCATAACATCATTACGGATCTCAAGATAATCCACACAACTAGTACGAATCATCCAACAACATGAATTGTTGGTAAGCCGCCAGAAAGAGTTGTTGCAAAACGGGCCACAGTCCGGCCGAAAAGCACATACGGTGTATGGTACTTCGGAGGAGCTTCGCTGAGTTCCACCCGAAGCTTGGCGTCACCTAGAAATCTAAAGCCAATAATAACTAAACTTTGGGTCTGTTGGTCCGTTGGTGTTGGTGCAGGCGTGGTTATACCGAAGAGGGAAGGAAAGCTGAAAAGCCCCGGACGCTGCGCCGCAGCTCGAGATGTCTTTGCCCATGCTTGCGGCGTGAAAGTTAGGTCACAAGGACTTCAGTGGCGTAAAAACGGCGAGATTTAATCTTTCGACACACGGGTGCTAATTTCAAACATGTGAGTTGAACTTGAGTCTAGACTCCCGTCATCAGATGTTGGTTGAGGAGAAGTAAAATTAGAACCAACACGGGAAGTCTTTGAGATGATGCGATCTAACATCGTTGAGGTGGAACAAGGTTTGTCCCCATTCTGGATTTCATAGACGGACAGTCGTGCCCAGTGTTGGTGAACGCGCTCTCTAGCTAGTCTCATAGTCGATGAGTTGGCATTTGGCCGTCTATTCTACTCATTTGGAAGCCTGTACAGTCCTACAGTGATACAATGAATCTCAATCTCATATTTGGCCTAGAGATACTCTTGGGGCTAGGGCATCTGGTTCTGGCGCAGGTCCAACTTCATAACATAACCGGAACTGTTCCCGGCCTCAGCAGCACATGCGTCCAAGTTTTGAATCAGGCCGTAAACTGCGATGCTTCACTTCTGAAGATTGGCCTGTCACGCTTTGAGAAAGATGCGACACTTTCAAAGCTGTGCACAGCGACTTGCACGTCTGCTCTCACAAACTTTCTGCGCCGAGTTAATGGTGCATGTGGAACTAGTCGATATGATGGCGACAATGGATTCTCGTATTTGGCAAGCTATTACGGCGAAACCGTATGGGAAACATATCAGACCGTTTGTCTCAAAGACCCGTAAGCTACACCCTGCATTTCGATCGAATGAGGCGTTCCTTGACTAATCACATTAAGTTATAGTCAGGGAAACTTCTGTAATGCTGTTGCTAGGGATGCATTAGGGGTTGATCCGCAGAAAGGCGTGATTACTGCTCTTCCGCGTATGTTAAGCCATTCAGCATTGAAACGAGATTTACGAGACACTAAGTGTTAAAACTGCAATTAGAATCGTCAGCAGCGTGCAACAGTTGTGTTCTGTCTTCGTTCCAGTTTCAACTGCAACAGCCGCTCCTATCGGCAAGCGACAGCTCATCTGGATATTCGACCTTGACCTCGGCGTGTAAAATCACTACCATGACACCAACGAAGCCAGTGTCGAACACATGGATTTCGAGGTGAGAGTTTTTTATTAGGCGCATTCTCTGTCACCTTGCTAAAGAGTCTACCCTTATAGAATCAGCCCGGCACCGACAAGCAAACCGTGCGATGGAACTACGTATGTCGTCAAGTCGGGAGATACCTGTCAGAGCGTTTCTTTCGGTCAAGGAATCAACACGTTCGAGCTTCTCACCGCCAATAAACTCCTAGGATACTGTCGAAATTTCCCGTCAGCAGGAGCGTCACTTTGTATACCCTCTAGCAAACTGTGCAAGCCGTACAGCCTGAAGACGGGCGATACTTGCCGTTCAATTGCCTCTGCTAACGATATCACGTGGACGCAGTTGGTGGCATGGAATGCAGATATTGGGGATTACTGTGACGGTATTGATAAGATGATTGGAGAACACTTGACCGTTTGTGTTTCAAACCCGGGAGGTGAGTGGGTGAATCCATCGCCAGGGAACGGTCCGAACCCAACGGAGACCGCATCGACAACTGAGTGAGTCCCCAATCCTGCTACTAGTTCTGGCCTCTATGCCCAACTGTCATATGATGACGAATATTTTACTCTTGTACTCATAATACTCCCTCACAGTACGATTTTCACCACGCCCATGACCCCCTATACGAATTTCCCTCCCGCCCCAACCACCGTTGTTGCTTATCCTAACGAAGAGTTCGTACCGCCTTATGGCAATGGTACACTCCTCGACTGTGCTGCTTACGCCGTTGCGCCGGTACTAGTAGACGGATACGCCCACAAATACAGCTATTCGTGCAACGACACTGCTGTGCAATACGGGATCACACTCTCTAATTTACAAGAGTGGAATCCAGGTGCCTTGGAAACAGCAGATTATGGTGAAGGAGAACAGTGCTACTTGCCAAATGGACGGCAAATATGTGTCCAGAGACATCCGTATGCTCAATCACAAGGCATCACGGAGTACTGCATCAACTATCAGGTGCCCCCTCCTGGCTTTGACTGTGGGTTTTTCAGTTGGCGATGGTCGGCAAACGTGTCACACTTGATGGAGTGGAATCCTGCCTTGGACTGTACCAACTCAAATTTGCTACAAAAGGGTAACTATCTTTCCCATTATCGCTACTGAAACATTTAGCGAAAGAGAGAGCAGAGATATTAAAGCTAATAATTGTATCGCCACCAGGGATTGAATACTGTGTTGCAGTGAAGCATTTCAGACCGGCTGGTGAGTATTACGCCTCCCTCTACAAATTATCAGTATTGATATTGACGACCCGAGAAGGCCAGATTTCCATCTGCAACCTATGGGCCCTGGCGAATGATACCGATCGTAAGACAAAATCCTTCATAAACTTTCTCTAGGAACAGTATATTAATGATTCCGATCTTATTTTTAGCTTCAAATATGCCATGCCAGACTTTTGAATCCAAGTTTGGGTTACAGCACGCACGCTTCGTAGCCTGGAACCCGACAGTCAAGGACGATTGTAAGTCTAACTCTTATTCTATTCTCAGAGGGGGGGCGGAATTGGGGGTGGGAAATGGGATGACTAACTTTAATGTAGGCTCGGGAATTGTGAAGGACTACGACTACTGCGTGAGTATCCCTGGATATAAACCGACCAACACACCTTCTCCGATGCTCTAAAAGCTGCTCTCGGCAGTAGCAAAACGTGGGATCATGTCGCGTTATATTGATGCTAGAGTTGGTCTCGCGGAGGTATGAGCGAGAGAGCCGTAGGAAGAAGCGGGCCAGGGCACGCTAAGCTCACATAAGGAAATTCACTTGGTAAATGTAGCGCATGAGAGCTATAACGGTAGACTATCGAATAAAGCAAGAGTTTGGATAGTAGTAGCAGAGATACCTAAATCGCGACGTGATTGTGAATTCCGCGATAGTCATACAGATTAGAATCTTCGCTGATGACGTCCCTACCCTCACTCGCACTTCACCCCAGGAAGGAGTGGAACCCTGGGGCTATGCTTAGCTGTTGGGCATCGTACATTCACGCCTGCAGCTGCCAAGACGAAAAAAACCTATAGCAGATGCGAAGCGACCACGGAATGTACCGGAACGCCTGGAAAATGCCTATTAGGCATAAAGATAAAGGTATCATCAAAGAAATGGCACTTCCTGATCCCTATTAACTCATTGATCTCTGCACTAGGGGATAGTAAATTTTACGCCTCCGACTTCTACAGCAGCATCCCGAGGTAAAACTCACCACCTTCACACTCCCATCTATCCCAGACAAAAAGAAAGCGCAAACGGAAGGGAAAGAGGTCTCTTGAAGATGTGGATGAAGTATCTTTTCCGCCACCCACTCCCCGGGACGACTCATCGTCGCCTGTCGCGGCCAAGGATCTTTCCAGATATCTTGCCCGAATTTGACAACACCGACGAGTTATGTTTCGTGCGCATTGCCGCTATGCATGCTCAGGAAATACGGAGCACAGAGGTATTTTTCGACACCATTCTCGAACATCTCAAGAAAAATGGCCCGCGTCACACGTATGATACAGACGAAAGCCCTAGCAATATCGACACTTTGATGAAGTGGAGTTTGACGTGTGCTACGGTGAAGTCGCTCATGTTGCGGTCGGATTTTGCACCGTTCGAAGAGACTGATGCAGGCAATGCTGAGTACGCCACATGGAAAAGCCTTTGCATTCTAGTATGGTCGGCGAACATCAACCCTGATGAGCTTAAACATGAGCTGGTGGACGTCGTGTCTTTTGACTCGCGCCCTTTTCTAGTTGCCTTGCTTGGCACCGTCGCCTACGAATGTCACAGGTGGGACATACTCGACATGCTCGTCTCGCCCTCTTTTGAGATAGCCCCAGCGCCGGGGGCGGTCCTCTTCTATCGATTCAATTATGAATGGCTTTCGAGGCATGTTCGTAATGGCGATAGAAGTGCCGTATCAGAGCTGCGGTTCTGGACACACGTCCTCCAAACACCAGGTTGGCTGCCTGCCAAGTTGAGTAGCCAAACTGAGGGGGCCATTGGGGAACTCTTACGGATGCATGACAACTGGAAGGATGAAGTAGCGATAGACATGGACGCGTTTCTTGCAACGCTGCAAGCACGTGGCCTATGGCCTCCATTTGGTCACGTAGCAATCTTCGTATCTGACAAGGCAACAACGTCTGGTCAGATCAGGCGGTTGTGCGCGCGATTTCCCCTGGATGAGATTATTGCCCGTCAAACAGGGCCACCTGAAAGGTTTGGCACCATGACAACTGGGGTGGCGGAATGGGATTGCAGCAACCCAGATCGACTGGAGGTGATGCAGATGATCCTGGAGGCGGGAGTTGATCCCAACATTAAGATTGCGAGAGCAGATAAGGTGTGGGGGTGCTGGTGGGAGAAGGACAGGACTACTAGCGATGGGCCACTGCACCGGGCGGCTGAGAGAGGCGATGCTAAAATGGTCGAATTACTGCTTCGCTACGGGGCCAAAAATACCTTAGCTGATCTCGATGGACAGTCCCCTAGCGAAAGGGCGAGAATGGCAGGCCATGATAGTGTGGCTAGTAGGCTAGAGGCATGGGTATCACATGAGGCACCGGAAGTGTGGGCTAGCTCCTATGTCGTTGATAGGGACGTTACATTCGAGTGACCTTAAAAGTCATGTTCTCTTTTATTTGTTTTTCATTTAATTTATTACAATTACTAAATGCAGAAGCTTTAAAACCCTAGGAATGCGTAGGAGTAAGCCCTCCTCCTTGGGCGGCGTGCACGGTATAGGTAATGCAGCTGTTTTACTATCGCTGTAATATTAGTACTATGAATAATCTCCTGCGAACCAATCCCTTTTAGTAGGCTCCGAATCCAAAGCGATACTGCTCCCACACAGGTCTGCTCTCTTGTCTAGCGCATCTCCATTGATATGTCCAGCCAAGTCGCTAACCATAAGTTCCTTACCAACTCGTAAAGTCAGCAGGTCGAGCTCCCAAATGCGCTTGCTGTTCGAATCAACAACAACGCTGCGTGTGATATGCTGTCTCCGCTTGATTAACGAGGGCAATTCAATGTTGCCCCAAATATTTACAATAGGAGGCAAGCTATACGCAGCCATGTTGGCTGGCATTGGAGTCATGATAGTTATTTCGCCAGTGCACCTCTCAGCCATGGCCATCGACATGGCCTCAAAATAGAAGATGTAGGCTTGCTTGCCCCGATTATTCCTGTCTGGAGGCGGAAGCTTGCGAATCGGCGCCAGCCACGAATTTGGATCATCCATGGCATAGAAGTCGCGGGCGCCGGCTGGACCATTCTTGGCGTCGATAGCATTCGGCCAAAAGTGCCAAATAGTGTATTTCCTAACGCCGCACGCCCATTGAGTCGCTATTCCCGAGAGCCTGGCCCCTGGTGTGTCCGATTTGGTGTAAAAAACACACGTGTCCTTGTAGTCGCTGTCCGTGCCTTTCATGTACGCCTGCATATCTTTCCATGTGAGAGAATCGAGGAGGCCCTGGCCATCCTGGGGGTCGGTCGACGGACAGAATATGCAGCCTGGAATGTTAAAAGCAAGGCCCACGTCCTGCTCCCCCGGGGTTGGATCATTGGGGATTGGCCCAACTCTTTTGACACGACTGTAAGGACTATTCGATGCCCATGCTGTCTCATTCTCGTTCAAATTTTCAAAGAGCGTGGGCAATGAAGATTTAAAGCTGCCGGAGACTTGGGGCCGGACTTCAGGATGTTTGTCTCGGGCCACAAATAGACCCGTTAACAAGAAGAATAAGATGATAGCCCTAACAGTGGGCATAGTTCTGAAATCCATAGCTGTGACGATACAGGGCAAATATTACGTCGGAGCCAGATTGTCGTGTAGGAAGTGAAAGATCTCAATAGTTCGTCAGATACAATCTCCAGGTCTAGACAAAGTGGAAAGGGGGGAGTGAAGAGAAGGGGACCTTTCCCTGTAACTATGGCGCGGGATCGGCCTCATGATGTCCCTCTCTATGTTGCGCGTTTTCGCGTGATGCCGAACCACGGAACGATTTCTTATTCTTTTTTGTCATTCCTCGCAAATGAATCCGTCGCAGCCAACACACTGATAACAGATAAATGGGCTCCAATTTTCGAGGTTTAACGGGGAAACTGGTCATATTTATACGAACAAACAGAGAGTATCAACATTCTTCACTCGCCCGCGTATGAGTCTTAACATCGGCATATCTACAGCCGGGTGGTCTAAAATCAGGCTCGTTAGCGTATCTTTTATACATCCAACATAGCTTAACAGTCCACCAACAACCGGTCGATATCGACGTCGTTGGTATGAACGAGCATAGCCCGACTTGGCCCGCGAGCAAGGTATGTCCGCGACGCCTCTCGAGGCACCTAGCAAGCGCGCACAGTCGCGTCGTGCAACTGTCAGGATATTAATCAGTTTGCCAAGCCTTGGGAATTTGTTGTCATAACTGGCCAGCCGCTCCACCTGGCCCCAGCTGTTCATCTTATCGAGGCCACAGACAACCGCCGGAGCAAGAGGTGTAATGTTGTATTAAATGTAAAAAAGTAATAAAAATTAAAAAAATCTAGCTAGGCTAGCTAAATTAAACGAAGCTTAATTTATTTAATTTGCGTTAAAAAAAAAGCTTTATTTAATTTATTTGCGCACTTTTTATTAAAATATAGCAATAATAAAGCTGATGTGGGTCCACAGGGGGTGGCCCCCTGCAGGGGCCCTGGCCTGCCAGGGCTACGGTTCGCGTAGGTAATGCGGTCGCAGCATTACCTACGGCGCCGGGCGCTACGGTCTGTGGCAGCTGTACTCTGCTGCCGCTGCGAGCGTAGGTAATGGAGTACCGTACATATATTAGCAGGATAGATCGTAGCCCTCGGAGAGAAAAGGACTTCTTCCTTCTTCATCCTTTATACTTCAATACAGTTCTACCCCATACAGCACCATATCAAAAGCTTTTTATAATAAATTAAATTAAAAATACTTTTTATATTTAAATATAATATTAATACGCGTTTATTAAGTTTTAAAGCGTGTTTTACTGTAAAAACAAGCTAATAAAAAGCCATTTTTATAAACTTTCTAAAAAAGTTACTTATTTATTCTAACGAAATAGGGTAATAAAACCTGCAGAGCCGCAGTACACGCTTTCAAGCCGAGTTCTTAATATTGCGAAAATACGCCTCGCTGCGGGCCGCAGCTTGAAGTTCCTTTTGCAAGCCCGATTCTACAAGGTCAAGTCAGGCGACTTGTGCTATAGCATCGCCGCATCGAACGACATCTCCGTGGACCAGATCTACTCGTGGGACCCCGACGTTGGAGACTCGTGTCAGTTCTTGTTCCTCGACTACTACATCTGCACTGGCGTTGTTAATTTTACTCCCACGCACACGACGACAACTACAACCTCGACAACGACAACGCGTGGTAATGGTGTAGCCACACCGACCCCGACGCAGTCGGGCATGGTGGGGAATTGTAAAACGTTCCACAAAGTTGCCAGTGGTGATATTTGCGATGCGGATGCGAGCACGGCGAAAATCACCGTGGCGCAGTTCTGTGCGTGGAATCCTGCTGTGGGAAAAGATTGCTCGCACCTGAATATTGGCTATTACGTGTGCATCGGATTGATTTAATCAAAAGTTAAGCTGCTCATTGGCAGAAGAAAGGAGAGAGATGGTCATATTGGATCACAGGCCATCCGCATTACGTGACGCCGAACTTCGCGGCGCTACCACGTGAAGCTAGAATCACACATGTTGAGCAATCACCTACAAGATAATTACTTAGTATTCGTTGAGTGGCACGACTCTGCGCTCTCAATTTATCCTTCAGATCGCTCCGAGGACTGATCAAGCATGTGACTGTTTATGAAGCGAGCAATATCATCCACGCCCTGAGGCTCATTGACCCAATGCCCGCCATCTTTATATTCCCTCCACTCGACTTGAAGCCGCTGTGACTGAAGGGTATCCCTTAGGTCTCTGCCGTTTTTAATTGGCACCACCTCATCGTCTATGGAGTGGCCGAGGAAGACAGGTGTGCTGCGGCTCGATTGACTATCCGATGTGTCTTTGAAGCGCTGGAAATCCTCCGCGCGTAATGCGGCCGGCATCCAGCTGCACAGTCCTATCAATCCGGCGAACCTCTTCGGCGCAGCAGCAAAAAGGACCGCTATGGCGGTCGCGAAGCCTTGGCTGATCCCAGCAAGGAAGATTCTTTCTCGTGGCACTAACATCTCTTCTTCCTTAATGACCCCGAGGATTTGTTCAACGCTCTGATGCAGTCCGGGATGTTGCAGCTCTGGGCGTTCTACCGGGTTCTCCACAGACCACATGTCGAACCACTGCGACATGTCTGTGCCAAAGCGTTCGGACTGCAGTGTCGGGGCGCTGGGGAACACCCATCTGATGCCCGGGAAAAGGTCTGGCAGCGTTCGCGGCTGGTTGGCTGGCTCGGAGGCCTCGCTCTCAAAGAGCTCGTCGGCAAACTCCCTGCAGTTGCTGTCACGGCCATGCAGAAAGATTACCGTTTGCGTGTGCGCAGCTTTGGGCCCAACTGTGTATGTGGTATTGCTGGCCATTTTGGATGTCGTCGATCCTGAGTTGAATATTCGCAAAGCTTTCTTCTGTTCGTTTGTTAAAAGTGACCTTTTTTTTTAAAAAAAAAAAAAAAAAAAAACCCTTGAAAGATTCATCCCAATTTGATGTCAAAAGAGCAGAGGGGCTCGAGAACAGAAGACGCAAGGACAGAAGAATGATAGGCGAATACCTAGGTACCTTACCTAAAGTATGTATACAGTATATACACAGTATCAAGGGTTCCTCTGTAGACCCACTATGTACCTGCCGTTGGTAGACTGTTAGCTAATGTTTGCTTACCTACAGTACCTGAAGGGTATAGTGCGCGACCGCCAAGAGCAAGTCCCTTATACTTATTCCACCCTCCTTCAAGTGATCACATACATCAACTCTTCGCACCTTGAGTATTCGTCAGGTCAACATTCTATGTCTTGCGCCAGTCTTGCGCCACCGGCGATGAATTCTCATCTTCAAACTGAACAAGCCCACAAAGTAGCGAATACAGTGGTGCTCAGCCAGCTAGAGTCCCTTATTAAAGATAACCCAGCAATCGACTTATCCCCCATTCTGAACCAGCAGGTAGCTTCCTATCCCCAACTGGTTAGCAGTCTCGCGGAGACTACCCTACCAAGTCCCCCGGGCCAGCGGCTGGGGAATGCTGATGTGGCCACCGAGGCAGCATCAAAACAGGACAAGCTGCCTCGCATATCGAACGAAACCCCGATTAAAGTCATACACCCGATCAGCCGTGAAATCTTGGGCTTGTTGGACCCCAGGCTCCCATCTGACTCGTCATTTGCCTCATCCGACCATTTGCCTCAGGTGGTTATAGAGGCACTCAACAATCTCATCCAAGAAGGCCAAATCCTCCATCAGCTCCATGGCACATATGTTATTAGCGTTGGGCTGCACTACGCCGTCAAAACGGACACCTCGGGCGACCTAGATCAAATCACAAATTTGCAATACATACACGACAAGTTCCCAGACATACCAGCACCACGATGTCTTGGTACCATAGCCGACGGCCAAAGAATCTACTTCTTCATGTCGCGCTCCCCAGGTAGCACTCTCGAAAGTGTTTGGCCGGATTTGTCTGTGTCAACTAAGGTGTCTCTTCGAAATCAACTCAATTCTCTCTTTCATCACATACGCTCACTCTGTTTTGAGAGCCAGACAGAAAGAGCGCTCATTGGAGGATTTGTCTCCGGTGTCAGCAAGGATGTACGAAAAACTGAGCGCATTGCGTCTGATCCTGTGCGAAGCGAGAAGGAGTTCAACGAGTTTCTCTGCAGCAAGCCGGGAAGAACCACGACAACGTTAATAAGAACAGTGTGCTCCTCTATGAGTCACAATCATCGTATTGTGTCGACTCACGGCGACTTACACCCACGAAACATCATGGTGGACTGGGGAAAAGATGAAAATGGTAGGATGCTAGAAGACACTGTTCGGGTTTCCTCCATCCTAGACTGGGAAGCCGCTGGGTGGTACCCTGAGCATTGGGAATTCGTGAAAGCCATGCATGCCATCGACTCACGAGGTCCCTTGCGCGACTGGATTGACTATCTTCCAACAGAGGCTATTGGAAACTATATGATTGAATACTCGGTCGATTGTCTTATCGATCGATGGCATGGGTAATATGTAACACGAACTAGCTTTTTGACCCTGCTTCGCGTCTTCAGTCCCAGTGACTCAAGAATATCGATCGCATTTGGTGCCTTAAGGAATGACCCTCTTCTACGCTGGAATACTCCTTTCATTCAACATTCAATTTTGAGACGCGACTACGCAGGCATCATCTATGCCATGACCGAGAAAAAAATCACACGTTGGTCGCGTCCCGAGCCTACATGGTAATTCATCGTACTTTCCATCATGGTTGCCACAAAGCCAGTGAAGCGTTCTTGGAGGCAAGTACTTGCCCTAGACTTAGGTGAATCCCATACAGCGTGTACCCTGTTGGGTCTGCTTGGCAGGACAGTGCCCACAAGCCGACTGGGGGTTCTGGGCTGATACCACCAAGATTCAGAAGTGTTAGTATATGAAGTACGAGAGTCGAGCGCTTATTTTATCCAATACCTTCCAGGGCACGAGTCGCATACGTAATAAATATGCATAGATGCTACAACGGTGAGGCAAGAAACGGTTAGGCCTTCGGGGCGCAGTATCAACAATACCAACAGCATGAATTTCCCCACCGCCGACTAGGATCGAAATCGCACTTATGAAATCCTATCCCCTAGATGACTAGTTCGCCAAGACGCAAGACACCAACGACCACCAAGAACACCAATACAACATTCCTGATCGTGGACTGGGATTACACAGTAGATCGAATGGGAGTCCAAGGTCTGCCATTTCACTGCCGCCAGAGGTTAGCTTACCAGACGCAACACCACCAACACGGCCCATCGTAGCCTACAGTAGGACCAATGGCACATCCGGCCGACAAATTGCCTTGTTGCCATCCGATTTTGTTAGAACCAACATGCAGCGCATAGCCTCGCGTTGACATTCAGTGGTAGGTGACACTTGAAATGTTACGCTGTGATGGGATTGTGTATAAATGGACATGAGCCCAAGGAACTCATTGCTTGTTGTGCATACCATATTTCACCATCACTCTTACTGCTGAACATTCTGCCAAACCGCATTCCCCAATACCAAGAACATCAACGCCTCTTCGGCTGACACTCGTCGTCCCATCTCCTCAAAACAAAAACCGCAATTACACCATGCCCATCATTGTCAATATCGCAATCTACAAAGTCTACGATAAGCGAGACCCCAACCACTGGGCTATCCACATCAGCGACGGGAAAACCGCCGTCATCTTGCAGGTCGGGGACGATAAGGGCGGTGTCGGCTACTTCGTCGAGAAGCCCATGTATAACAAGGAACCTTCGCGCTCCGCAAGACATCAAGAGTCCATCACTGTGGGCGTGATTCCGGGATCCAGTTTCGATGCCGCGGTTTCTATCATCCAGGCCACACCGGTCGATAACGTCAGTACCACATGGAACTGCCAGGCCTGGGCCGTCCAGGCCTTGGACAGCTTGGGTAGCGCCGGGCTCTTTCAGTGGGACGCGAAGGCCCAGGCCAGCGTGTTGAAGAAACGGCAGGACTGGCAATAGGCCCCAGGGATGTGGACCATTGGTTCATTCATTGAGGGCCTGAAAAGCGGGATCGTCGAATCGCGCCGGGAGAGAGATGTTTGGGCGGTTACAAGCGTTAGAGTCGGCGAGCCGTATGATCGAGGGAATTATCTAGATACTTAATGATCTGGATTATTATGTTCCAAATGTCTGGGAGCGTGCCAAGCTCGTGTGTAAGCCCCGGTGGATGGTCCTACGTCCGTACTGCCTCAATACAGGGGACCGAAGCCACATACGTAAATATCTCGCCCTCGCGGCTGGATTTTCCACTTACTACCTAGGTATAAGTATGTATGTCTCAAATCGGGATCTGGTATTACGCTTGGTGTCGACGCCGAGACTGTCAAAACCTCGGCTTGTCTTCATCCCCAACGAAGAGAACAATTGATCACATTCGTTATACCTGACACTGTCTCCGCAAGTTAAATTGTACAGGAGCTGCAGTTCAATGTTGGATCTTCCAAATTTCGATATCGCATCTGAGTGAATTCCTTATAAAAGGTGCGCCGATATCAAGGCAGCTCTAGATGTACGAGCCGAATGCAGCGGGGGCATGCATACTTATTGCGACAGGTCATACGAGATCTCTAGCGCGGCTGGAATGCATCTCTAGCAACATAACTACCCGTTCTTCTATTACCCCCTCCTTAGATGTCAAGTGACTATGAGCGTGTTTCGTATAAGGCAGCTCGAGTGAGTTTTGTGCCTTTGCGTGCGTGCGCGCGTGTGTGTGTGTGTTTTCTGGTATTATTCATTTATTATTATTATTTTCACTTTGATTTATATAGAGAATGGGATAGCACAGAGGTACAGATTAGCAAAGCAAGGACGGCTTATGACGAGGTGCTTCGGATCCGTCACTCGATACGCAACAACAACGGATTTACCAGCGTTCGTGGGAGCTAAAGGCACGCGCCGGAGGGATAGACCATCCGGGAGGAGTCTTTGGGAACCCAGAGGTATGACAGAGGAGACCAATCAATCTCGCCCGTGTGCAGCAACAGGACACCAACGGGGCTGTGGACCAATGGACCCCGGTCCTTGCGAGTCCGAGCCCGAAGTTGCATGCGACACATGTCCGAGCCGGCCCCTCGGCGGACGATTATAGACCGCGCCATGTCGGAGTTGACTTACCACAGATGCCAGGCTGGGGGCAGGCCGGCTATCTCGGAGTCGATTGTAAGAAATGGACCACAGGATAGCACGACTGGGCGTGACGAGGCAGGAATTCATTATTCCGCTGCCCATACTATGTCTGGCTAGTCCGGGCGCTGAATGTTGCCGTTACTGTTCTAGCTCTCGAGGTTGAAGATGGAGAAGTGGTAGGATTCATCTCCACAACCAAAAGCGCGTCAACAAGGTTACCAAACAATAGCGTTTTATCATTTGGCAAGAGGTATTGACTATCATGCTATATAACAACAAAGACTATCGGCCGCAAGAGGATCGATCCAAGACAAGCTGAGGTTAAGGGTCCGCCGCCCGGCAAGGCCCCGAGTGGGAGATTGATTGCCTACCAAGAGGAAAGGTTTGGTTGACAGTTAAACTCGACCTCATTTTGGAGTGCTTATAGACTCCCTGGCTAGGTGGATGCCGCCAGCTATAGCCTATCTAGAACTCCCGCCAAGCTGACTGTGTTGGACATTTAATTAAGTGTGTGGTGTTCAGCTGACGCAGTCAGTCACGCAGTCAGTCAGATTATAGTTTCAATAAAGTGCTATTCCTGGGCTATAAAAGAGAATCATGCCCTCGACTTGACTCACATGTTTCTGCGCTCCGGTTGTGCAGTCACAACTATTCGCATCATCGCCCGACACCACTATTCTACTCACTCAATCGCGAAATCCATCGGGCGAGTTGGGTATGACTGACTTTCGCGTGATCGTCCTCGGCGCTGGACCCGCCGGCCTCTTCACGGCGCATGCGCTCGCCGCGGCCGGCATCGACTTCGTGGTCCTCGAGAGGCAGGCCAAGATCGTGAGGTTCCGCGGGGCGCTGCTCGTGCTGTTCCCGCCCCTGGTGCGGCTGCTGGACCAGCTGGGCCTGTATAAGCCGACGCTGGCTTACACGACGCGATTGACTACCAAGGCGAGCTTTACCCACGATGGCGAGCCGCTATGCAACGGCCCTGTCTTTGAAGCCATCGAAGAGGAGTAAGATTAACGTGCGACGAGGGGAGGGGAAAAAAAGGAGTTGTTTCGAGAAGAGAGAAAAACTGACGAATTCTCCGTTTTAGGCTCGGGTATCCTTCAATAGCTCTCTCACGCGGCAACTGGCTCCGCATCCTGTACGAGAACCTGCCGGGGCGCGCGACAAAGGTCAGACCAAACGCGCACGCGGTGAAGATCGAGACGCAGACGGATGGCGTGCGCGTACATCTGGCGGACGGCAGCGTGGTGGAGGGATCCGTGGTGATCGCGGCCGACGGCGTGCATAGCCCGGCCCGGGCGCTCATCCAGCGCCTCGAGAAGCACGGCTCGGCCGCGCCGTCGCCCATGGTGCCGACGTACTTGTCGCTGTTCGGCGTCACCCGCGGCGTGCGGGCCGACGTCACGCTCGGGGACTTTGCCGAGTCGCACGGGCCCGGGACGGTCTCGCAGTCCATGCGGCTGCCCGACGCCATGTACTTCACGGTTCTAAAGCGACTCGACGGGCCGCCGCCGGGCGACCAGCGGTTCACCAGCGAGGAGGCGGACAAGTTCGCGCGGGAGATGGCCGACCTGACCATCTTCCCCGGCGTCAAGCTGCGAGAGGTGTGGCCGCGGCGCGAGGAGGCCAGCACCGTGCTCCTGCACCAGGAGGAGGGCCTGGCGGACAAGTGGCACCACGGCCGCGTGGTGCTCGTGGGCGACGCCGCGCACAAGACGACGTCGGTCACGGGCCAGGGGGCCTTCCTCGGGGCGCTCTCGGCCGTGGCCCTGGTCAACTGCCTGCGGGCGACGCTGCGCCGCAGCCCGCGGCCGAGCACGGCGGACCTCGAGGCCGCCTTTGCCGCGTACCAGGCGTCGCGCGTGGCGCACGCCACGGCCGTGGTGGCGCTTGGGGGCGAGATGACGCGCTTCACCACGTGGGCCGGTGAGGATGACGAGGCGCTGGATCGCAAGGAGAGTGACAGTAAGACCTTGGCCGAGGAGACGGTCAAGAGGTTCGTCCCGGCCTTCAGCCAGTGCCCCATCTTGGATTTCATACCGTTCCACAGCCAACGCGGCAAGACGCCCTGGGCGGTAGACTGTGAGCCCTCGGCTCGTCCACGCCTCTGAAAAGTCGCACGGCGAATCTTAGGGGATTGGGCCGACGTGTCTCATCTCACTGGTGTTCTCAATGTGTGTAACGTAGTACCTTGTAATAATATTGAGATAAATGTATATATTGTATATATTGAAGATCAGCTGCACGTTCCCAGGGTTCAACAGGTATATTGTTGTCTTGCATTATGCCAACACCAGCCCACAGTCTCATGCTCGGCTAGGAGCATGATTATCGCTTTTGGGACGTCCTCATCCGGTACTCTCTAGTTAGAGAGATTGAGTTGTGTTTGATGGCTTTCGCGGTGGAATAGCCGATGATCGAGCCTCGAATTGCTGTTATTCACCTTCTTCTGTTTCTAAACTCTCAGTGTCCGGGGACAGAATCTCACATATCAAAAGACGCATCGACTATAAAATAGGTAAGCATTTCTGCCACGTACCACTGCAGCTACCAAGATGTTTGAGATCACGTTTGATCCCCTCTCGAGGGTAAAGAGAGTATTGGTCTAGACAGTAGCTATTAGAATGCTGGTACTCCTTTCTGGTATAAAGGTGGGGTGCCATATAAAAACAAAAAAGTCGGTTGAGACGGTGGGTTATCCACGGCCTCAACGCCATGACCTCTTCCGACAATTTTAACGAATGTGAATATATTTGGAGTTTTATTATGCTTAAACTGGCGTCACAGCACCAGTACCTGGATATTCCCGAGGTTTCGGTATATGTGCATTGATATTAAGTAGGTACCTAAGGGACTTAGGTATTGGATTATCAAGGACCACAAATTGTTTGCTTCGCTACAAGGGACCCGAGGCACAAGTGTCAACCGTGGAATGAAAACCGAGTGGCAAGTCTCCGTAAGCATGCTGCAGTCAAACGGACGTATTTGGAAACCACAAGGAAAAAAAAAAATACAATAAGAACAACGGGCTAGGGCACACGGTTACATAGTCTTACTTCTGTCATCGGAAAGATCACTGCGCTAAGAGAGTGGCGAGAACAACATGGTACTAAAAAAGGGAAAAAAGATCCAAGCTGTTTGTAACATTGTACAATACTGTCACATGTTTGGGGAGTTCGTAACACGCCTAGAGGTACGTACCTGCCTTTGGTCCGAGCTCTCCACCTGTGGACAAGTGTGTAAACAAAAACAATCAGCGTGGCCAGCTGGTAAAAATACGGTGTAGGCGTGGTTAGAAAACAACACTAGAGATTTATAGTGGCTCTAGAGTGGCTCTATAGGGGTACGCCCAGGAGGTCTACTGGGGTCATTTCGCAGGTTACGCGCGCGCATTGTCTAGCTGGATGCTATCTATCTAGTTGACAGGGACCGAGATCGAAAACTATATCTGGTGTGATCCTCGTGCCATCTCCATTCCCTCTGAGCCTTTGTTATATATAGCTCCCTTAATCCATACATCTCCCCATCGCGCCGCCTCGCCTCGCCGACCCTCCGAACGCCCAAGCACCGACCGACCTCGCGCGCGCTGGTGTTTTTCGCTCACGCTCACCGTCGGGCATTACTTACGTCTCTGCAGGAACCCCGTAATCTTGCCAGCTCCGCCGAGTTCATGCAATGTCGGGTACCATGAGAGGAACGCCCGGCCGCGGGCAGGGGCGTGGCACGATTCCTTTTGGCACGAGCAGCCCGGTCGCTTCAAGCATCCCCCGACCGACCCTGGAGAACCATGGCCACCCGAGCCACAGCCAGCCTGCCCCCAGCGAGACCGCCTCGGGTGTCAGCGCGAGCCGTCAGAAGCAGAGCAAGCGCGATGAGGTACGTCCAGTCCTATTGTCGTCTACACTCCGCTCGTCAGCCATTGCAAGGACAATTGGCGCCGACGAGCACATCCACACACGCGCCCATCATGTCGTCCCACGCCTACATGACGCTTGACTACGAAAGCTATCTCGTGCACAAGAGAGCCATGGATGCTGACTACTACCGCCAGGCCATCCGCCGGAAGCTGGAGAGCGACCTCTCCAAGAAGAAGCACCTCGCCGGCCGCGCCCGCCACTCGCGCAAGGCGCCCCCGGGAACCGTCCTCGCCCTGAAGCCGAGTCCCGCCCTCCAGATCAAGCCCTCCACCACCGTCGCCGAAGCCGCCCAGTTGATGGCCGCCAAGAGAGAGGACTGCGTGTTAGTGACGGACGACGATGATCGAATTGCCGGTATCTTTACGGCCAAGGACTTGGCTTTCCGCGTTGTTGGCACCGGCCAGAAAGCAACCAACGTCACCATTGCCGAAATCATGACCAAGAACCCCCTTTGTGCCCGAACCGACACTAGTGCCACGGATGCCTTGGATCTGATGGTGAGGAAGGGCTTCCGGCATCTGCCTGTCATGGACGAGAATCAAGATATCTCCGGTATTCTCGATATCACCAAGTGCTTTTACGATGCCATGGAGAAATTGGAACGAGCATATGCCTCCTCTACGAAGCTCTATGCCGCCTTGGAAGGTGTTCAGTCTGAACTGGGAACTAGCCAGCCTGCCCAGATCATTCAATATGTAGAGGCTCTCCGGTCTAAGATGTCTGGGCCAACGCTCGAGTCTGTCTTGAACGGCATGCCCCCTACGACTGTCAGCGTCCGTACCTCGGTAAAAGAAGCTGCGGTGCTCATGAAGGAGAATCACACTACGGCGGTTCTTGTGCAAGACCAAGGCCAGATTACAGGTATCTTTACTAGCAAGGATGTTGTTCTACGAGTGATTGCGCCTGGCCTTGATCCTGCCACCTGTAGTGTTGTGCGCGTCATGACACCCCATCCCGATTTTGCGCCCATGGACATGAGCATCCAGGCTGCTCTGCGCAAGATGCACGGTATGTTTTTATATATCTCGAACGCCTCCCTGATTCTGCTGGACTGACGTGACGTAGATGGCCACTACCTTAATTTACCGGTGATGAACGGCGAGGGAGAAATTGTGGGCATGGTCGATGTGCTGAAGCTTACCTACGCTACGTTGGAGCAAATCAACACGATGAGCTCGGGAGACAGCGAGGGGCCGGCCTGGAACAAGTTCTGGTTGTCTCTGGACAACGAGACCGAGTCAATGGTCTCGGGGGATGGTAGCCATCACCACGGCACAATCGCGTCAAGATCCATGATGACGCCTGAACACGGACGTGAGCGTATCACAGACTCGGTTGCGCCTGGGGACAGTGCTTCTCATATGGGGGTCGAGTCCCCCGCCCACTCCATGGTAGCCGAGCAGCCCCCCGCCGAGATCCCTTTTGCGTTCAAGTTCAAGGCACCGAGTGGCCGTGTGCACCGTTTACAGGTCATTGCCAGCCAAGGCATCGGCGAACTTGTGGCCAGCGTTGCAGGGAAATTGGGCAACGAAGTGGAAGCAATTGGTGGCGTGCCGGCAGTAGAAGAGGGTAAGCTCACTCCAGGTGGCTTTGCCCTCAGCTACTTGGATGATGAGGGAGACACAGTCAGCATTACGACGGACCAGGACCTCCTGGAGGCGATTCTACTGGCCCGTCAGCATCACCATGAGAAGGTTGATCTCTTCGTGCACGACCCGGAGAAGCCGGCGGTCGTGGTTGCGGCGCCTCAGCCGGATCCTCTGGTCTCTGACACCCCGCCAGTCAGCGCGGCCACATCCGAGGTGCGGCGAAGACGGACGGCCGTCGACGACGAGGACGAGGAGACGGAGGAAGAAGATTTCTCGACCGTGAGACGTCGCAGGAGGGCCGGCTCCCGGGTCGAGCCGGAGCAAGTCATTGCCGGCGTGCCCAACGAGCTTCTCCTCCCCGGAGCCATCGTGACCCTGGCCGTCGTAATAGTTGGTGTGTTCACCATCACGAGAGCGACGAGCCGATAAGTTGCAGTGTTTTTATTTGGTCTTGGTGGTCTAGGACCCCTTTGTAATTCAGCCGAGTTGCCCCCTTCGCCAGCAGGTGTATACACATGTAGATCGCGCGCGTGATGGCCGCTTTAGTAGAATATTAATACCTTTTGATGATCAAACTTAACGGACCCGATATTGTGAGAATCTCTAAGTGCTCAGAATGTGAAGTGGTGGTTAGCTGTGCTAGGTACCGAGGTTTACTGAAGGCAGGGATTGGAAGTTGAGGCCCATGCGTTTAGCGGACAATATGTACATTGCGGGTTGCATGGTCAGAGGACGGAACGCGACCAAATTTGACCGGCAGGGGTGTACAGCAAGTACCTACACCTACCCAACTGTCATCGGCGCATCGTGAAATTTCAAAGCCGCAAGACAGCCCCTTTGCACGACGCCGGCAGTTGAAAGCTAGACCGCCCTAGCTATGATAATAAGGGAGCTCGGTGTCCGCCGTGGTACGATGCGCATGCTCCAATCCATCCTGACCCGTCCGCAGCAGAGGCTGACATTCTTGAACCGACAGCCAGACAGGCATTGGCACAGCCTGCACGGGCTTGCGTGCGGGCTCTCTCGACACAGCCGATGGTGACATCTCAGATGATAGTGCCCGAACTGGCCGCCGGCGCCCTCCAGACCTCCGCCCCATCGAAGCCGGGCCAGCCCGCCGTCTTCATCGCCAATGCGAAGGCGACCCGCCGGAGGAAGCCTGACGAGGTCGACAAGACGGCCGAGCTCTACAAACGGGGCGTCGAGCTGAAGCACCAGATCGGCAGCATAGGCACCGTGGTCGAGCACCGATACCGACCGGGCGACGTCTTCCAGAACCCCCCGGGCCCCAAGGACGTCACGCTCGAGCTGCTCATGGCCTCCCAGGCGCACATGGGCCACCACACGTCGCTCTGGAACCCGGCCAACGCGCGCTACATCCACGGTATCCGGCAGGGCATCCACATCATCTCGCTCGAGCAGACGGCCGCGCACCTGCGGCGGGCGGCGCGCGTCGTCGAGGAGGTCGCCTACCGCGGCGGCCTGATCCTCTTCGTCGGCACGCGGCGCGGCCAGACGCAGATGGTGACGCAGGTGGCGCGGCTTTCCCGCGGGTGCCACCTGTTCACCAAGTGGACGCCCGGCACCATCACCAACAGCGAGGCCATCCTCGCCGGCCTGCAGATGCATATTGTCGACGAGCACGACCAGCCCGTCGAGGGCTTCGACCGCCACCTCGACAACCGCCGGCCGCTAGTCCCCGACCTCGTCGTCTGCCTCAACCCTCTCGAGAACTACACCCTGCTGCACGAGTGCGCGCTCGCCTCGGTGCCTACCATCGGCGTCATCGATACGAATACGGAGCCCACATGGGTCACCTACGTAATCCCTGCGAACGACGACAGGTGTGTTGATTCCCGATCGCCCCCCCTGCCCTCTCTGCTCTGGCGCTTTGTTGGAGCGAGCACCGATGTTAACCTCTATATTGTCTAGTCTGCGGTGTATGGGCGTCATCAGCAGTGTACTAGGCCGCGCTGGTGAAGCAGGTCACAAGCGACGTCTCGAGGACGCCAAGCTAGGCATTGTAGAATGGACGACGCCGCTAGATGTGCGGCAATTCAGTAAGTCCTCTCATGCCTTTCTCCCCTGCTTGCCACTCCACGTGATCTCGGAACACAAAATTTGCAATCACGAACCATGTCCCCGCGGCAGTGGCTAATGCTTGCTTCTTATAGTGGTCAACACCCGCCAACTCGCCAAGTACCAGGCCAGCCTGGCGGCCGAGAAAAGTGCGCTAGGGAAAGAGGGCGAGAATTCCAAGTCTTAACGACAGTCGCCTTTTAAATACGCTTTTTAATGGTTGCCCTCAGTGGAGGACCTGCCGGGGCCCCGTGTTGACGGGGTCGGGGTCTGTCTGTCTGTCTGTCTGTCTGTAACGGGCGATTGGCTACCTAACCTCAACTCCGTGGACGGGATGGCGATGTTGGAGGCGGCGATGAAAAGGGCGAAAGACTTTTATTATGTCCGGTTCGGTCTCTGTACGTATACTACTGTATGTATGTTAAGAAAAAATATCATGTACCCATAAGGAAAGACGAGCCTGAGTCAGAGCAGAGCACGCGGTCCAATCGGCACAGTTGCGATGGCATTCCGGTATGGCATTCCGGCTTGCTCTGTAGTGTGTCGCCTTTTCTCTCTTTTCTTTTTTTCTCTTTTCCCTCCTTCTCTTTTACTAACCTTAGGAGCCTGTAAAATTTGAAGATAAAAAGAGAGAGTAATCCGTGTGCATGTTGGGAATACGGTGTTTGAAGCTCTACATTGGTTCTGTGACTATTTTTATTTGTTGCCCTTTTTCTGGGGTTTGTGGAACAACGGTGAAGAAGGTGCGGAGGGACAGTGTATTCCCCTCACAGTGAGTTTCATGTAACCGCTCCATCTTAAAAGCATTATCATTCCAACTTTCTCTTCATCAAGGCATTGCTATATCACTCCCGCTCATTACGGGTAGCAAGATGATTCCTATTCAATAACTTTAAAATATCATAATACCATGCCGCATATGAGAAACAGATACTAATTGAAAATATTTTACATAACTAACACCTCGACTGAAATCAGTTTCGAGCTTGAGGAGATTCATGAAACGATGAGAGTCACATTACTGAGAGCACAACTTCTGCGGGTAACACTGCTTAGTCAGGTAAGTTAAGCTATAACAAAAGGGCATAAACCTGTCATCTCCGGCGATCATAATTAGATGAACCAACGATAATATATGCACTATTCCCGGGGTGCGTCACAAACCACGTGTTGGAGAAATTTCGTGGGATGATGCACAAGTTATGGCTAACCCCAGCCACGTGCGAGTATGACGATGCCCATCATCCTGAGCAACGAATCCGCCGATTCCATAGTGTTTAAGGGAGTCCAGTCCTACTTTTGACTTTGAGAACCAACATGATGGTCTACATCTCGAAGCACCACCCTGGACTTACTACTGCTCGTATTGTTTCACGCAGATACCCGCTGGCAAAAAGTACCGGGCGTGCACGAGATGATTCCCAATGAATAGGAAATCAGAACGACAAATACAGGTCCTGGTATCCGATGCTAGGAGATAAGACTGGGATGCGACGGCATTAGGTAGCAATCCACTCAACTTAGTTGCATTGCTAACAACCATCTTCAGATCCACTGGGGGCAAAGGAGCATGAGACGCTCCTCAACTCGTCCGGTATGGAGGCCTGCCATCTACGGCAACTGATTCGTGTAGTTCCTACCGAGCTCTCCAAGTCGCGCTCGCCCCACGATATCACGCCAGAGGGGAGAAGAACGTGGCCGGACCAGCTACCCGGTTCTCGATGCATGCATGAGGGAAGGATGGGGGATGGGCATCTTATCTTCTAGCCCACGTTCCGGGTCTAGAACTTACTCGCCCGCGCCCTATCAAATCGAAGCGAAAGCTGCCCTGTTGCAGTCGGGGGGGGGGATCGCTGCAGCCCGTTTTGTCGTTATCAGAGCGGTTCATGCGCCGTGGTGAGGGGTTTGGTGGTTGACGCCATCCGGCGTGCAGCCCGGGGGCATAGCACGCAATTTTCACCGCGCGCGCACGCGAGGAGAGGGGGGGTGGTGTGTCCCGACAGCGGTTGATCGACCCAACCTCCGATGAAGAGCGGTCGCCACATTACGCCATTGGGGGTTCCAATTGAACATATGATGGACAGAGATGGGAGGTCTTTCGGCGCGGGAGCGAATCGGGCGTTTATCGTCAGGTAGCATCCCGGCGCCCTGCTTGGCGCGACCGAACGGGGTGTCGATAAATTCGTGTACGACGCTCTTCGCTTTCGTTTCCGGCGTTTTTGTCGCTGCTACTTTGTTTTCTCTTGCCCTTTGGCTGCTCGATGATATCATCGGCCGATTCGCTCGTGTCTCGCGCCGTTGCTCCTTTGTAATTCTGACGCTTCCCCCTTGGTGGTGAGAATATAAAGGCAAAAAAAAAAAAACCAATGGCAGTACCGCCCATCCAGGCGTCCATACCGGTGGTCGGGGAACCCGCGGTGGCCTCGGGCTCCCTGTCCAGGTCGTCTCTCGATGATAAGAATCCGAGTCTACGCTCCTCGGCCCGCTCGCTGCCCTCTGAGGAGGACCTGCCGCTCAAGACCAACCCCTTCGCCAACCCGCACGTGGCCGCCCGGTGGAAGCAGGTGTACCACGACTGCCAGTATGAATGCCGCTACGTCTTCGATCCCACGCTGGAGTGGACCGAGCAGGAGGAGAAACGGGTTATTCGGAAGCTGGACTTTAGGGTGTGCTTGTGGGCTGTACGTACGGTCGAACGACGTCCCTCCCCCGTCGACGATGTGTGTGTGTGGCTGACAATTCGTGCTGAAATAGTGCATCATGTTCTTCGCTCTGCAGGTTGACCGGAACAATCTGACCCAGGTGGTGTCGGATAACTTCTTGGAGGACCTTGGCATGAATACGAATGGTATGTCTTTGAGCACTTTCAAGCGCGCGGAGGCTCGCATTTTCTCTGACAGAACTTGGTTCTAGACTACAACATTGGAAACACCATTTTCCTGGTGTCGTTCCTCTTCGCGGAGCTCCCGTCCCAGCTGATATCGAAGAAGCTGGGGCCGGACCGCTGGGTCCCGGCCCAGATATGCCTGTGGTCCATCGTCGCCTCGCTGCAGTGCCTCATCAGCGGACGGGGGAGCTTCTTCGCGACAAGGGCGCTCCTCGGGACCCTCGAGGTACGTAGCCGGTAGCTACACTACCAGTGGTGTTTGTCTGACTGGGCCTTGGCCTTTTTTTGTAGGGTGGCTTCATCCCTGATGTCGTCTTATGGCTATCTTATTTTTACACCTCGAAGGAACTACCGATCCGGCTAAGGTACGTACGCGGGAGCTCAGTGATCAGGTATAATGTGTCGCTAACGGTGTCGCGATATCTAGCTATTTCTGGACTACCCTGTCTGCGACCGGTGTCCTGACATCTCTCCTGGCGTTCGCCTTGCTGCGCCTACGCGGTGTCCTGGGATGGGGCGGGTGGCGGTGGTTATTCCTCATCGAAGGCATCGTTACTTTTGCGGTGAGTCAGCACACAACTAACCCTGTCCAATGTTCAACCATCGAGAGAATGGCGTGGAGCGGTGGCTAGAAAAAAAAGCGTGAGAACGGCTCAGCTGAAACGACGGTGGCTAATTGTTTTCGTCTCCTTTCACAGATCGGCGTCCTCTCCTTCTTCATGATGCCGGCCTCGGCGGTGCAGACGAAGGCGTGGTTCCGGCCGAACGGCTGGTTCACGGACCGCGAGGTGGCCATCGTGGTCAACCGCGTGCTGCGCGACGACCCGTCCAAGGGCGACATGAACAACCGCGAGGCCATCACACCGCGGATCCTCTGGCGGTGCCTGACTGACTACGACCTGTGGCCGCTGTACCTGCTCGGGCTCGTCATCTACATCCCGCCGGCACCGCCAACCAAGTACATCACCCTGATCCTGAGAGGCACCGGCTTCGACACCTTCACGACGAATCTCCTGACCATTCCCTTTGTGAGTTTTTCGCCCCCCGATCCCCACCTCCTGCCTGTCCCCGGCGATGATGAGGCTTTTTTTTTTTTTTAAATGGCTGGCTTGGCTGAAGTTGTTCTTTCTAACCTTGTTGTTTCTGTAGAATGCGCTCCATATCGTCACCCTCCTCCTCCTCACGCGGCTCTCGGAGTACCTGAACGAGCGCACCCTTGTGTCGTCGCTGCAGAATATCTGGCTCTTCCCGTGCCTGGCGGCCCTGCGGTGGTGGCCGGGGGTGGTCAAAGACGCCTGGGGCACGTACGCGTTGATCACGGTCCTGCTCGCCTACCCTTACTGCCGTGAGGAATTACCCACCCCTGGATGGAATGATGAAGAAACTAACCACTCACCACGCGTAGATGCGATTTTGGTCGCTTGGGTGTCGAGGAACTCCAACAGCGTGGGCACGAGGAGCGTGTCAGCGGCAGTCTACAATGTGAGTTTTCCCGATTCACTGACTCCCCCCCACCTCTCTCTTTCGTTCTCTCTTAGCTGACATCTGCATCCCTCAAGATATCCGTCCAGGCGGGCAACGTCATCGGCAACTTCATCTACCTGGAGGACGACAAGCCGCTGTACCACCGGGGCAACAGCGTGCTGTTCGCCGTCAACATCCTGGGCATCGGGCTGTTCTTCCTCACCAAGGCCTACTACGTGTGGCGCAACAAGCAGCGCGACCGCATCTGGGGCGCCATGACGGAGGAAGAGCAGGTGGCGTACATCGCCAACACGACGACGACGGGTAGCAAGAGGCTGGATTTCCGGTTCTCTCACTAAACTGGAAAACTCGGAGGGGGGTTTTCTTCTTGCTTTGGAGGAAGGGTTTTTGGGAGTGGTGAGACGTCGCAACTCAAATCTTGGATGAACCTTAATACCCGTTGATTCACGTAGTGTCGCGTCGTGGCTGAGTCGGATGTTCGGGTACCTAGGTAGTTAGTTGTCTGGTGTTCATACGAAACAATTGTAGATACAGTTAGAGGCAAAAAAGCTAATATTTGTCTGTACCTTCGGAATATGCTTGTTGTTCTCCGGGCGATTAGAGTCTAATAACTGTAAACCTCGGGCCGGATGTCACGGGACCTTTGTCTCATTTGCTCCGTGTGATCTTACGATCCCGGCAAGGCACTTAAATTGCGCATTTAAAAATCTCGGGCACTGTAAATATAAGCTCTTTCGTAAGTACTTAACCTACCTACTAGATAAACGGCAGCAAGGGCGTATCTTGTTGATACTGGTATGCTAACCCGGAGTTTAGCCGTGCCGAAACGGAGGGAGACTTGTTACCCCAGCAAACGCTTATAACCCCGGAAACCCCTCATGTCCATAAGTACAGGACCTTGGGTACCTCCAAAGCCGCTGCGATCCTCGGTAACCAATAATCCCAAAGCAACACTTGAGTAATCATATCATCCGTCTCACCCCCCTGACGAGCCAAGGGGAAAGAGGCTGATTAGACGACCCAACGTTCGCTCGTTGCTGGGTGCATGTCACTGGGTCACTGTGACATAGCATTAGGTAAGAATGGGTGCTGATCGTATGCAGCATGTGCTATTCACACCCCCTGTGCCGTGCTGATGCCTACACAGGTATAAATCATCACGGACGGCACCGGCGCACTCGTGAGTCGTCAGCCAGGTATCCACGCACGCACCAGCCATGCCGGCTATTATGGATGACCCGGCCGCGCCGACCATCCACCGCGTCTCCGGCGCGCCGCCGTACCCGGACCCCGATGCGCCGGCGTTGCCCCCGGACATCCGGCCGCGCCAGGTGACCCTCAGGGACCGCCAGACCATCGCCACCGTCGTGCCCTTTGTGCGCGCCGACCAGGTCCCGCCGTCGCTGCTGCGCTATCTCTGTGACCAGTTCGCCAAGGAGATAGAAGGGGGTGACACCTATCCCATGATCACCCCCATGCCCTTCGACAAGTTCTCCGCCTACTGGCTCCAGAACTTCGCCGGCATCATGCTCCTCGGCCGCATCGACGGCCCCGACGAGGTCGTCGAGGGCAAGGACTGGTCCGTCGAGTGTCTGGGTAGTTTCTACATCAAGCCGAACTACCCGGGCCGCAGCAGCCACGTGTGCAACGCCGGGTTCCTGGTCACGGACGCGGCCCGCAACCGCGGCGTCGGCCGGCTCATGGGCGAGACCTACCTCGACTGGGCCCCGCGGCTCGGTTACACGTACTCCGTCTTCAACCTGGTGTACGAGACCAACGTCGCGTCCTGCCGCATCTGGGACGCGCTCGGGTTTAAGCGCATCGGCCGCGTCCGGGGCTGCGGGAACCTCAAGTCGTACCCGGACCGCCTCGTCGACGCCATCATCTACGGCCGCGACCTCGGCACCGCCGCCGACGACGCCAGCGGCGAAGGGGCCGGCGAGCCGCAACTCGTAAGTGAAGAGCGCTTCGACAAGATCAAATTCTACCTCAAGCACGGGCGCTACCCGAACGGATCTGACCGCGCCGAGAAAAACAGGCTCCGGAGCTCCGCGACGCACTATAAGCTGGCCGAGAACGACGTCCTCATGCTCAAGGGGAAGGAGGTCATCAGCGACCCCGTCCGCCAGACGGCCATCGCCCGCCGGGTCCACGAGGAGGGCGGCCACGCCGGCATCAACAAGACCACGTCCGTCATCGCCGAGAAGTTCCACTGGAGTCGCATCAAGGAGATGGTGGCGGAGGTGATAAGGACGTGCGAGCAATGCAAGGACTTGGGCAAGAGCCCTTCCGTCCAGGGTAAGGGTCAGGGTCAGAGTCAGAGCCAGAATCAGAATCAAAACCGCAATGGGAGTGACAGTCGGAGCCAGATCCAGAACCACAACCCGTCCGTCACCCAAATACAAGCCTTCTGTGATGTCCCTCGGCGCTTTAATGACGTGAACGAGAGACGCGATTACCTAGATAGTGCCCCCGATCTCATGGCGCCTCAACCACCACCGATCCAGGGACCTCACGACGCGGAGCGCGCGAGCAGGATTCTTGATCTGCCGCCACACCATTCTATCGACGGGGCATCCCACCACCACGGGGTGGTGGCGCCCCATCTAGTGACGAACTCCAACCCGTACGCGCACCCCGCCGATATATCCTCCCTCCTGAACCCGCCCTTCGAGCAACCGCCCGGCCACCACCTGATGCTGCACGGGGGACCCCATCACCACGCTTCTGCGGCGGGAGGTCCCCTGCACGACGCGGACATATACCACCCGATCGACCCGCAGATCATCTCGCAGGGCGTAGTGCGGAGCAGCCCACACCACCACCACCATCAGCAGCAGCAGCAACAGTACCACGACGCGTACCAGGGCTTTCATGCGCACCACGACCACCACGACCAGCAGCACCACGACGGCTACCGCGAGCGTCTCCCCCCGCACCGACACCCCGCCTCTCCTCTCCCCCTCGAGTACGGCCCGCACGCCCCGGACGCGGACGTGGACTCCTTCCACACGCTCCTCCACGACCCGGACGACGGCAGCAGCAGCGGCCACCACCAGCCCCACGACGGCGCCGCCCAGCACCGCGACGACGACGCCGTGGACAGGGACATGGCCATGCTCATCGAGCACCCCTCCCCTTCTTCCCCCTCCTCCCCATCCTTCCCCTCCGCTGCCGCCTCTTCCCCCGAGAACGGGAAACCCACCGGCGTCGAGTCGCGCGCCGCGTCCCCGCTGCGCTGCGAGATGGACATCGACGACCTGGTCCTGCCCAAGGATGACGTCGCGCCCTACCGCGACCGCGGCAAGGAGCGAGAGAGAGACGACGCCGCCGGCGGTGGCGGCCCGGCCTCCGGGACCAGCAAGAGGAGCGATATCTACGACGTCGTGTTCCACGCTTCCGGGGAGGGGGAGGGGGACGAGGAGGGGGGAGATGATTTAGGTAGTACTTATAGATAACGACAAAAGATCAATAAGGCACCTACCCAGGTATCCGATGGGAAGGAATCACCCTTTGCTCTGTGTCTTATCGAGTGTACTAGATACCTAACTCAGGTAGTTATTTTTTAAGTCCATCAGCAGACGCAGTGTATGGCATATAGGTTAGGTTGGGAAACGGACAGCGTGCCATGGCATGAAGCCGGAATGGATTGAAGGATTTTAAGCACGGCGGGCATTTATTTTGATCGCAACGAACCTTCCCTTCCTCTAATCGCATGCATGCATGCATGCGTCAAATCACAAGATCATCGGAAACAAGTGCGCGCGCGCGCCGTGCCTTCAAATCGCAGACGGTTTCGTTCCGTCCTTCTAGTTAAATCTGCAAATACCTGAGTTTCTAGCCGACTGAGCCTGTTCTTATTTTTCCTTGCATATTATACAACACGCCATGTCCGAATCCCCAAGTCTTGCGATTTTTATTTTTGTTCATTCTCGCGCTCACCGCCTCGGCATGCCCCGTCCACGTCCCCGAAGCGCCCTCTGGGCGGCTCCGGGGGGTAGCGCCTGGCCGGGGGCCTGGGGCGCCGCGCTCTGTTCGTTCTGGATGGTCTCGTCCACGCCCAGGATCAGACAACTGGCCTCGGTGGCAGCCTGGATGGCATTGATCTTGACGAGGGCCGGCTCCCACACGAACTTCTCCATCATGTCGGCGACGCCCTCCTTGGTGAAGTCGACGCCCGCCCAGGTCCGTCCCTTGCGGTGCTCCACGCGCAGCTTGTTGAGGATGTCGGTGGCGTCGAAGCCAGCGTTGTCGCACAGCTGGCGCGGGATCACCTCGAGGGCCTTGGCGAAGGACTTGATGACGCCCTGTTGCTTGTCCTTGATGTTCTTGTCTGCGAAGCGGTGCAGGTATCCGGATACCTCCATCTCGCAGGCACCACCACCGCCCACAATCATATGATTCTTGATCGCGCGTTTCACGATCATGATGGCATCATGCAGGGATCGCTCTACCTCGGCGATGAACTGCTCAGCGCCACCGCGCAGGACGAGGGTGCAGGTCTTGGCCTCCGGGCAGTCCTCAAAAAAGTTGAAGCGTTCACCACCGATTTGTCGCTCTTCGAAAGATCCGCACGTACCGAGATGATGGGGCAGGATATCCGAGCATGTCGACTGAACCGTAGCACCGGTGGCCTGGACCACACGCTCCATGTCCTCTGAGGCAACGCGGCCGGCACAGAAGATGTCCCGGTCAGCGAAGTATTGGGTAGCCAAGTCACCAATGGGTAGCTTGGACAGGACAACCTTGGCGCCCGTATTGTACGCGGCCTCCAGCTTCTTGTAAATAATCTGCCATTCAGCATCGACAATAGCCTGGTATTCTGAGACTTGCTCGACCCGGACCTCGGCGTTGTCCTTCTCTGCCTTGAGTTCGAGTTCGACGTTTAAGCATAGTACTTTAGGCTTTTTGAATGATTTGGGCTGCTGTTCGAATCCGGCGTAAGAAAAGGTCTTCTTGAAGGCAACGCCGTTGACGAAGAGGCACTCGGTCAGGGAGCCGCCCGGAATCTTCTTAATGCCGATGAGCTTCTCGTTGAGGTCGTCTTGGTCTAATGAAAGCACAGCGTCGACAACCACTGTCGGGGCGGTCAGCAAGCCAACGGGGAAAACGGCCATCACGGGCACTTACTCTTGGTGAAGAAGTCGGTATTTCTCTTGATCAGTTTACTCGTCATAGCTGTTCCGGCCAGCTTGCTGAGTGTCTCTCGTCGGTTCGCCTCGTCGGTCCTCACAGCAATTTCCTTAATCTTGTTGACAGCCATCATAGACGCTCTCCGCAGGCCCTTGATGATGACTTGTGAACTGACGCCCTGCTCGACATGCTCCTTGATCTCCTTTAAGATCTCGCCGGCCAGGACAACCACCGACGTGGTTCCGTCTCCCACCTCGGCGTCTTGCGATCGGGCGATGTCGACGAGGATGCGGGCGGCGGGGTGCACGATATCGAGCAGCTGGAAGGCTTGTCAGCAAGGAGGCTTCCGTGGTGCGGGGTGGCACATGTTCTTGCCTTCATGACCGTCGCACCATCGTTTGTGATGGTCTGGCGGCCATTCTCATCGATCATCAGCAGATCCCCGCCATAGGGGCCGAGGGTGGACTTGATGGTGGCCTGCACAGCCTGGCATGCGCTTATGTTGGATATTATCTGGCCCTTTCCCTGCGACGTATCGGTACCTAGAATCAGAAGCGTCGCGTGAGCAAGGCGGCACTTGGTCGGGGAAGGGGGGTCGTCGACCGGGCGGTGGACGAGGGGTACTGACCCTCTTTCAGCACGATGATGGTGGGTGTCTGGCCCCCGAAAGACATTTTGGCGCGGTTTGGTGCTACGACAGGCTGTGGGATATTTTTGCGTAGCCGGCGTGAATCCGTCGCAGTCGTGTCTAGGAGACGGGTTACTGTGAGAGGGATGTCTGTGGTTGTTGGTTACCTGGTCTGGTAGCTGGTACGAGCTTTGGGAGCTTCAAAAATTATTGTAGCCTTTCTTGGATGCCAAGACTGCTGTCTTCAATTTACCCCCCCAAACAGAAACACAGGGCTGTTGGGTGCCTGACCAGTGGACCACCTGCAGTGACCGGTGACAGCGGACATGGGTCCCGTCAGTCCCGTCATATGCTTAAGTGCTAAGCACTTCTTATCTACATACCTATTGACTCTCTATACAGGTGGGTAGATTAAAGTACTATATGTATCAAGAGGGGGAACACCAGGCTTATCATACCATCAGTGTTATCTGGGTTGCAGGGTTCCCCACAACCACCCAGCCAGTCGGGCGAACCACTGCAGAAGCTCAGGTGCCCATTCATTTACCTAACCACATTAACATCCCACGCATCTGAGTCGTGAAGATAGATGTCGAAGTGCAGCGGATCGTCCTACAATCGCAAGTATTGATTGGCCTAACTCGGCTAGCCCTGCTACTGTTGCTTTCTCCAAGACGTCACATTGCTCAGCGTTGAAGAGTGTGCCTCGGTATCCCTTTTCCGCAGAGAAATGGTCGCCAGACCGATATCGCATATTCGCACAGCCGGGATATATCCACCGTGACAGATGCAGATCCCACGCGCCCTTCAGGCCCTGCTGTGCTGTGGGGGGGCCGGGAACCGTCTCCGGCCCTGAGACTGAGCACCAGCCGCAAGGTTATTCCCGATGCCCGCCAGGTTGGGTGCGTGAAGTCGGGGTAATGCTTGGGGGACCTACTTTGCAAGATATAAGCATCAAGGAACTGCCGACATTCACCGGTCATGCACCATGTATTCATCGGTCAAGTGGCCGGGCTATCAAGAGCGTTGCCCGTATTAATACAGTTCAACTCCACAGCAGACCGTGTTGAGCCCAGCACCGCCGATGACGGGACGCAGGGTATCGTAACAAGTGCTTGTCAGGACCACTTAAATGTCATGCGTAGGGGTAAACTCAGTTGCTCCATACCGAGCAAGTACCGGTGCGTCGTACTTAGACGACCATCGTACTCAACGTTGTGATCTTTCTCCCGGCGGTCTCCCAGGGCGAACAAAGCTGAGAGACGATTAATACGGTTGCAGTATAGCTGACATGGCTCTCGGATGGGGACAATGCCCGCCCGGCTGCTTCATCCCGCACCGGACACCCTCGCCGTCAGACTCCACAAGGTTGATCGAACGGGGACTCGGCGAGGGACAGAACGGCCGGATGACATCGGCAGTAGGTGCTATTACGGCACCTTATCTCCACTTGCTGATCCGTGTCGTCTCGAAAATAAACTTAGCCAACTTTGACTCCTTCCACTGCCAAGAGCCGCCTTCTTCCCGAAGGCGGAGCAGTAGAAGGAAGACTTTTACCGGTATTAGAGGCAGGTCTGGCCTGCTCTCCCCGTCCGCCATGTCGCTTTCCCCGAACTCTCGTGTTTTAGCTTTCCTCTTACAAATCGGCTTCTGACCTGGGAAACGCAGCCGAGAAACCTGTGTTTGGCTGTTTGTATTGATCATGCCTCAGTGATTATCTTACCTGTCCAGTACCAAGAATAGCAACAATGGATCAAACGTCTCGTGCTTCCGCGGAGGGCCCCAATGACCGTGATAGTGCCGCATCCTCTCTATCGGCCGAGGCAGGGAGCAGTCGTCCAGCCGCGCCCAGAAACCCACCAGAATTGACAGACCATAGCACTCCTATTTCCCCTAGGTTTAGTATATCCAGAGCACCCGAGAATTGGAGGAGAGCGGCAAATCACGCTCTCGCGCGAGTTGCCTCGAGAGTATCAACAAGATCTTACCCTGGTCCACCATCACCACCGCCACCGGATGGCGGGTTGAAAGCGGTGAGCAAATATCTTAACTCTTCAGGTTGGACTAGTTTCCTGCCGTAAAACGAGTAAACTACAGGCGTCTTCTTGTCGCAGTCTCGCTCGCGTATTCTCACAGATACTAAGGGCTTGCATGCTGATAGGTATATCCTCTAGTGGACACAAGTAGCGATGGGCTTCTTCGTTCTATTCTCAACATGGGGTTATGCCAATTCATTTGGAGCTTACCAAGTATATTATGAGAGTCTATTGTCCGAGTTGCCCTCGACAATTTCCTGGATCGGAGGTATCCAGGTTTTCCTCACCTTGACTGTCGGTATCGTCTCCGGTCGGTTGTTTGACGCCGGCTATTTTAGGTCGACATTCGTCTCCGGAAGTATAATTCAGCTTATCGGCACCATTTCCATGAGTTTCTCTAAGAAATACTGGCAGCTGTTTCTAACGCAGGGCGTTCTCAGCGGAATCGGCGCCGGGATCTACTTTACGCCTGCCGTCTCCCTCGTCACCACCTACTTTGAGAAACGCCGCGGCCTGGCTCTTGGCCTGACCACGACCGGGAACGCAGTGGGCGGTATTGTATACCCTCTCATAGTACGGGAGCTCATCCCCACCATAGGTTTCGCGGTATGTACTCTCAACAGACCTCTATAAGCACTTGAGCAGAAAGAAGAATGTCCTAAGCTCTTAATAATATCTTTGTCACTCCTATTCACCTCTACACTAGAATGGCTAACATTGACTTCAAAAGTGGACGACGAGGTTAATAGGAATCCTCAACCTCGTACTCCTAAGCACTTGTCTCGTATTCATGAGACCACGGCTGCCGCCCAGAAAATCAAGCCGGGTTTTCGATGTTAGCGCATTCAAAGACCTTAAATACACCGGATTTCTCTTCGCGTGCTTCTTTATATACTGGGCTAATTATTACACATTCTACTACGTTAGTATTTTTTCAGGAACTAAAGACTTATGAAACCGGCATTGACAAGCCCCTATTGCAGATCGGCTCTTACGGTATCCAGGCTCTGCACATCTCCGTGAAAGAGGCCACCACTCTCGTCATTATCATCAACGGGGCAGGGCTCCCGTTCCGCGTCCTGGTCCCCATCGCGGCTGACCGCATCGGCAACCTCAACGTCATCGCCCCGGTGGCGGTGGTCTGGGCCGTCGTGAGCTTCACGTGGCTCGCGGTCCACGATATCGCCGGCTACTACGCCTTCGCGGCGGTGTACGGCGCGGTGGCGGCGAGCTTCCAGTGCCTCTTCCCGTCGACCGTGGCGCGCATCACGCCCGAGCTCGACAAGTTCGGCACGCGGCTCGGCATGGCCTTCGCCGTCAGCGCCGTCGCCTCCCTGACGGGGCCGCCGATCGGCGGGCGCATCCAGTCCGCCGGCGGCGGCGGGGACACCCGGCGGGCCCAGATCTGGGCGGGGACGGTGACGCTAATAGCCGCGCTATTGTTCATTGCCCTACGGGTACACATCGCAGGCTTCAAACTGAGATACAAGACCTGATGGATGGGATTGGCTGGGTGCAGTGAACGCCGATCTGGTTTCGGGATACGACGGCATGTTGTTCTTGATGGACTGGACCTACGCGTACCTCGTTTTTTCACATCTCAATAGGTTCAAAGAAATCAGCGTTTCTCAGATATAGATTTAATTATCCGCTAGCGAAAAATAGAAAGCTACGTGTAGAGCGTCAGACAGTTTTCCCCAGCTGATGTCTCTTCCTGCTTCTACCCATGTGAATCCAAGGTGCTCTCACCACTCCTACAGGACCGACGTAGATACCGACCCCTACAAGCCCAACCCCGAAGAAACGAAAGACTACTTCCATGGGTTCAGCGGCAGCCCGACACTAGTGGCCAGAACGGGCCATGACCACTGGACGAAGACATTGTACGCATATGGGTGGGACCAGACGCTTGTTCAGCACGAAAAATACTACATGGCCTTGGAAGACCCAGGAATCATCGGCAAATGGTGTAAAGATCTGTCGATGAGCATCATCGAAGCCCTAGGTCACTGCGAATGGGCATACTTCTTTCCTATACGTACATGTCTTAGGGCCGATCGGTATCTCCGGAAGAGTGCAGCAGCTACAATTTTACTGTAGTCTGCCTTGCAACCCCTGATAACAGTGGCAAGGACTTGGTCGCTGCCGGCCGTGGTCTCCTGGATACTGAATCTCAGCAGCATGGTCTCATTGCAGGCTGCTAAGCTGGCTGGATCTTCGAACAGGATCCATGATGACAAGTCGCTAGGGTCATCTGCGCACGATGAGGGGCACGTCTCGACTGATGATATGCGGTCATTGGCAGCACGCCACTCGTTCAAACTTGCGCTTTGATCATCGCGAATCTTGATAGCAGCAGTCGGGGCTATCGATCCTGCTATCAAGAGGACGAAGGCAAGGTACAATGATAGAGCACCCGTCATGATGGCAGATGGCGGGGCCAAGGAAGTCAACCAGAGAAAGGCCAGTTTCTTGAAACGGATGTCTCTGTCGGACTAGAGAAGGGGAGGTAATAATGACAGCCGAAGAACGGAACAAGGGAAGGGAATAAAGAGATAAAACTCGGTCTCATAAATCACCGCCAGACATGCAGGCTCTCTCTCAACTGGCCGGCTGTGAGGACGCACCAACATCCGAATCATTTATCATCTGGAGCGTAACAAGATCATGCCGCACCTCGACAATGCTGGACCCCCTAAGCGGCAGTCAGAGGTACATCAGGATACATCCAGATGTCCCCGTGCCGTAGTCCACCTCTACAGCTACTAATAAAGGCTATCAATCTTAGCATGCGGCGCATGTCGGGTACCCATGCTACCTTTGAAAAATAAGCTGGTGAAGCCTTCTCCTTGTGGACTAGTCACTAGTAGCCGGGTTCGGGGGCGATGTGACCGTAATTTCAGGGGCCGGTCCCGGTCTACGAACTCACGAGACACGGTGCCTGCCAACTAGTCTCGGGATGTTGTACTACCTATAATGAGGGCTTCTCCATGGCCTCCGGGATTGAGAGGTCCGTCTGGCACCCCTTGTACGCATCTGCCTTTGGTGTCTGCGTTCAACGCCCTGTCTGCAGTCGGTTGAAGCCATTTCCTGTATTACCTCCTCAGTTTCTCTCCCGGGCACGCCCATCTTCACAAGTCCCCGATCTCTGGGCTCAGGCTGCTGTCTTGCTTCCTCCCGAAATCGTTCACTATGCAAACTAAGGTCATTATCTTTTCCCTCTTCCTCCTTCTCACCAACGTCTTGGCTGGGGGCTACTCGGGGGCACTGGAGCGAGTTTGGTATTGGTACGCCTACCAAATCGACGGCTTGAATGACCCTGCTGATCGAAAACTTGGATGGGAGTGTAAGAGTTGGAATGAGACAACAAGACCCCAGAAATGCAACAACCCCCCAGGTTGGGCGCAATGTAGGGGCAGTCTACCAAACAACCGCTGCCGCTTCGACGAGCTGCTCAATAAGTTCGGCGGCCGTCTTCTACAAGGGGAGAGCATGATGGCCGACAGCTCAGGCAAGGCCTTAGCGCTCACGGCTTTGAACCCCGACCCCGAGGAGTCTGCAAAGCTGGTGTATCGACGTCTAGTGCAACGAAATGACGGCAAGGTCCCAGATGTTCCCGGGTACCGATTCAACCTCCAAGGCAGTGAGAGATACATCAACACCATTGACCGTATCTCCAACGTCGTCGTCGATACGTATGAAAGGGGGAAACAAACTGCCGCGAACAAATATCTCTTCAAGATGTTTGCAAAAACGACTGAGCAGGTCAAGATCTCCAGGGAGGGCGATCAGGGTCGCTACATCATACAGGCTGCGCAGACCTCGCTGGACAAGGATGGCATCAGGGTGGCGACACAGAAAGTTGGGAGCGGCCGCAGCCCTGTCAATCTAACTAGGCTCTGGAACACGGTTGATTGGGAGAAGACTGCTTCGAATGCAATAGCCGCTGGGATGACCACAGATAAGGTACAGCAGGCAGTCGTAAATGCAAAACAAGCATTGAGGGACAATGGGTCCATCAGAGGGCATATGGTGGCCATGAGGGCTTTTGAGACCGTCGAGAGGAAGTTGGCTGGATGCATCTAGAGCAAATTGCGGGCGAGAGAGAAGAGGGGGGGTTTCGGATGTTGATTTTGGATATCTCACATGTGCTTTCATTTGTACACAGTATCTCTGATGGGCAGTGGCGATAATGTCGTTAGAAAGCGTTGTTCATCCGCTGCTTGACGGCCGAGCCTCAGCCTGAGAGTAGTATTAGCCCTTCTCAGTCTATCTCTGCCATTTCTGATAGATTAAAATCTCTGTAGCCACCACGGGCATGATATTCCAGCTCTTCATCAATGTCCACCAAGCCGTGCACTTTACCCCCTTCTTCGCCAAACCAAGCACTTGCCATGGCGTATTGGTTCGTTTTCAGCAGCAGGCCCGTGTGGGGTTCGATAAACCTGACATTCTCCCGCCCAAGAGGCCAGAATGGCACGTACTCGGCTATCGACCCCCACTGCAGGAAGTGCTCCGGAATGGAAATGTGCAGCTCCCTGAGCGCTTTGAACGGCTCCAGTATTTCTTCGCTGTAATGAAACCAATACTCGTAGGGCCCCCCGGATAGCGCTGGGTCGCTGGGTGGCACTGTGAACCTGAGCCGCTGTACGACGGCATCGTACGGCTTAAGCATATGAATGTCGGTGTCGGGGAGGCAAATCATATCCTGCCGGAAGTTGACCCAGATGTATCTAGCCTCGGCGATGAGGGGCGAGCTGAAAAAGGACCTCTCGTACGGGGCGGCTTGGCGAGACTCCCAACAGGCGTGCAGCACGGCGGGCGGTGGCGTTGGCGAGGAGTAGACCGTTGCATATTCCAGCGTCGTCTCTGATGTCCAAACATGGCGGTTCTCGACGCGAACATGGAGCATGCGCGGGCCTTCAGCTGCCAAGGCCCAGATCTGTAGCCGTAGCTCGGTGGGGAGGCGGGGAAAGAGATGAAAAGTAGTGATAGTGGCCATGATTCAATGGTGGCCGTTCGTTGTTGTTTCCCCCGCCACGGCAGACACGTCGGTCAGATGAGCAGGAAGAGTTTTTTCCCTCTCGTTTATTTCGTGTTGGTTCTGAACAGAAGTTCGGCCTGGCCCGGAGTCGGTGGCCGATAGTGGCTTGGTGCGAGTGTAAACCTCTGCCTCCCGTGCGGCGTGCCTATTTAGTTGTTGAGTGGCGAGGCTGACGTAGATGACTTCTGTTGCGTATATTGTGACGTTTGGTTGTTCGAAAATTCCGAAAGCTGCGACCTTTTATAAGCACGAATAGCCCAACATAGAACCTCTTATTGCGCGTGCTTTAGTTACGTTAATCATACTGAATTGCGAACAACGGCTGCTAGACAAAGATGAATAACGACAAAGCCCTAGTGCAACAATGGCGAAGATATAGCTGTAACAGCAAGCCTGCGGATATGGGTGAGGGACTTCAAGTGGTATTATTGACATCTTGCTGGTGCTAGGAAGATGATTTTGGGCTTCACTTGATAAAAGCATGTTGTAGGTTCTGAGTGTGCGGGGTACGTCTAGACTCTTCCTACCTAGTTAGGTACCTAAGCGCCAGCAGGATAGGGGCTGAGTCAGGGCCGGAGATTAGGCCCGTAAAAGTACCTATGGCGCCCGGGGGAGGCCCGCTCCAGCAGCTGGGCACTATGCATCAAGAACCAACAACGCGCTGCTCGACGCACATATGGCGAGATGTTCGGCCGAGCTGGAGCATGGGGCCTCACGGCTCACAAGTCGCCGGCGACCTGCCGCGGTTCTCTACGACATCGACCCATCCAACGGAGAGCCCAGACCGACAGACTCCACGCAGTCGGTGCATCTAGCTACTTTCGCAAGTTTGCATCAATTCGGGGGGGGGGGGGGGGGGGGGGGGTCAATTTGGCAAAAGGGGTTTGGTTTGGGGTTTGGGCGATGGGGGGGGATGGGGGGGGGGGT
>MU281402.1:44209-101448 GCA_022385595.1 Xylaria palmicola
TCCCCCCCCCCCCCGCCCCCCCCCCCCCCCCCCCCCGCCCCCCCCCCGCCCCCCCCCCCCCCCCCCCCCCCCCCCCCCCCCCCCCCCGCCCCCCCTCAATTTGCCAACAGGATTTTGCTTTCGGGTTAGGCAGATGGGCGAGGATGAGGGTGAGGGTGAGGGTGAGGGTGAGGGTGAGGGTGAGGGTGAGGGTGAGGATGAGGACTTGACCGATATGACACATTGCACGGCCTATCTAGGGCAGGTGGTGAAAGGTAGTGAAAATTGGCACTCCCAACTCTCTCTTCAGCTCAGTTTCCTCGTTCCCCCCTCCTCTCACTCCTCTATTCCACCACCAATTCTCAACCCGCACTTGAGCCGGCGCCATCAATCGTGAGGACCTCGGTGCCATACCCTCCTCGCCATGACGCCCACCTCCGTTCTTGTCCTCGGCTACGCCGTCGCTTTGGCGGCAGCGGGCACCCATCCCAAACTTCAATTCGATCCTGATACCATCTCGACATGCGTCGAGTGGTTTGACGAGAGCGACACCGAGTCGTGCGAGTACGTGCGCAACCTGTTCGGTATCAGCCCCGAGCTCTTCCACACCTGGAACCCTTCAGTCGGCCTGGACTGCACACCTTGGTTAGACCAATCCTACCGCATCCTGGACCAGGACAGGCTCTCCAGCTTCCTCGCCACCCACACCACCACTCACGCTACAACCACCACTACTACTACCACTCACGTCCCCTCCCCAACCGCGTGGCAGCAACTGGGCTGCTATGTCGACGATGACGCCAGCTCCTCCGTCTTGGAGACGCAGGTCAGTAGCGCTGATTCGGCCCTCACCATTGCCGAATGCGAGACCGCGTGCTGGCAGGCCTCCAACGAGACGGTGCTCTATGCCGGCGTCAAGGAGGGCAACCAGTGCTGGTGCGGCAGCTTCGTCGCCGGACAGGGCAATTGGGGTGAGGCCGAGTGCAACACCCCGTGCACGGGAGACAAATCTGCCGTCTGCGGCGGCAAGGACAGGTTAGCGGTCTTTGAGCCGGTGGCTGGTACCCCGACGACCACCGCCGGCCCTGCGTCCTGCACGACCAACGCTCTGGGCTTGGCTTCTCCGAGGCCCGAGGACGCCGCCTGCAGCGAGTTTGCGTACAGCGGAGGCGGCACGACAATCAAGACCTTCAGCTCCGGAGACAATGTCGCGAGCCTGGCGAGCTGCGCGAGCGTCTGGTTAGTGTTCTTGGTCTATCGGATGCTTCTTTGAAGGCCAGCCATCAGGGTGTTATCGCTATTCTAAATGGCCAGAAACTAAGCCAGTTCGTGTTCAATTATAGTCTTTCCACTGCCAACTGTACCAACATCTACTACACCCAAGACGAGCACTGCAATCTACACGCCGGGGAAGACACGCACAAGCCTAACATTGATTCTCCTTACATCTACTACGACGCCAAATGTTTCTTCTGCCAGTCTTCCTGCAGACTAGCATCTCCTCAGCCTACGTCTGCGGAGTGTGGTGTCCAGGCCTACAGCCATGGCGGCACCTCCCTTCTCTCTCGCTCTGCCGGACCATCAATCCAGAGCGCAGCTGATTGTGCCGAGCTTTGGTATGACTGTCCTGCCCACGTCCACCATACCTACCTATCTAGAGATCATATCCTTACCGCTGATGACTATGTAGCTCCGCAGCGACCGGCTGTACCAACTTCTATTTCACGCCGGGAGAGCATTGCAATCTGAAGTCTGGAACCGAAACACACAAGGCTGATGCCTCGTCTCCTTTTATCTTCTACGACGCCAGTTATTTCAAATGCGTGTCAAAGGCCTGAACGTGAACGGAAGTGGCGATACCACATATGTTGATAAGGGATGGTGGGCGTCTGGGAAGCGGTGTTTAGGGGAGTTCTAATGATTTCAAGTCGGAGAATAGAAACTCGGAGTGTATAATGTACGTCCATATAGTAATGTATTGTGCACCAACTACTCTGGCCGAAACATAGTAATACGAGAAACTCGCACCCACAGGCCTTGCCACTTAGATCCTATCACCCTCACGCCAGTATATAGAATCATCTGCGCGCAGTGCCCTACGCTAGGCGCTCCTAGATCAGCGCTTGACCCATATGATGGAAGGTATTGTAGAGTTTAGTAAAGTAGTGAAATAGGGGGTGAGGCGAAAAGGGGGGAGGATTACCTAATAAAAGGGGTTGGTTACGTAATAAAGGGGGTGTCATCGTCGCTACACCAGTTGCGATGCTTTTCCCTTTTTCAACAAGAACGAATTTGCAAAGCAACAGTTAGCACGTAGTTTGTACAAATGATTGTGTCTTGTTTTGCGATCATATAGTTCCCCATTAATCTTTTTTTTTGTGCTAGATAACGCCTTGGAACGCGTGGGTTAAAGACTTTCGCTACAGCCTACTGTTTCCTGATACCCGTCTGCGTTAGAAGATGATCCAACCCACCGCAACAGTAAATACGATCAGTTATAAATAGCCCCATGTAAAACACACATATTCAGCAACGTTACTTTCGTATTAGAATATTTCTAAGGATACCCTACGCTGTGCTTATACTATGGCCTGGTTCTTATTGCCCCTCTCGGTGTACATCGTGGAATCTAACCCACACCTGTGGGCGCTTCCACATAGCATAGATGCGGAAGTCATTATCAAAAGATGATTCCATCCCTTTCATCGCCTCGACGTCGAATGTCCACAGCACTTTAGCTAGAAAGAGCTTGATCTGTTGCCAGGCAATATCTCGTCCCGCGGACATCCTGGGGCATACGCCAAAGGGGTGCAGGTTTTTAATTTGATCGTTCGCATAGCGTGGATTATACTTGGGGTGTTGAGCTGGTAGCCAGCGCTCCGGGCGGAACTCGAGCGGGTCACAGAAGTAATCCGGACTTCTGGCGGCTGCGAAGCTGGACATCTGGCAGACAATCTAAAAAGGCATTTAGTACTGACGGAAGTATATGTGGAAGGGACATGGCCCAGGTTCTGAAGAAATGGTTTGAGGTGCCCGTGCTTACTCCTTTCGGGATGTAGATACCGTCTACGACTGCACCGGGACTAATTCTCGGCAAGCCTGTGCTGCTAGCGATATGAACGCGCATCGTCTCAGAAATAACAGCATGGAGGTACTTAAGCTGGACTAGTGCGTCCGCGTTGATGCTATCGTAGGCTTGGAAAGCGTCCCTAATTTCGCGAACAAGAATCTTGTACGCGTTGGGTTCCTTCACCAAGAAGAAAAACACAGAATTGAGTGTGATCTGAATGGGATCGAAACCGGCGATAAACAGTTGAAGTGCAACCTGTTCAAGATGAACCTTCTCTCTTTTGGTTGTGGGAGAGGCCGCATCGGCCGGAAGCATGTAGTCGACGAAGTCTGGGTGTGGCGTAGTGCCTCTGATGTCGATGCGCCTTTGAACTGCCTCACTATTCATTTTGTAAACGCCCGGCAGTGAGCGCAGAACCGAAGGCGGAACGAGAAAGAGTGCAAAAACTTTAATTATCGGAAGCTTCTTTGACACCTGTGAAAGAGTCCCATATAAGCTGGTTCCGAGCAAGGTGTCGAGATATTCGGAGCTGCGCTCTGTGCCGTGAATGGCATGATTAGTATGGGGGACTCCTACTTGTATAATGCAATCAGATTCAACGTACGATCTCTCATTTGGTTCAATTCACGGTTGTAAGCAAGATCCGCGGAAAGGTCTGCAGCAAACCACGTTGTCCACTTCACGAGACAGGCAGTCAGATTTTGACCTTCATCCACCCTTGGATATCGAGGACAGAGAGTAGGAGTACTTACTTTCATAATTTCGACCCCATCACCTTTAGGTCCAATCTCCTTCATTCTCTCGATGAATAGATCGACGTAGTAATGTACTGTAGGATCCTTAGCCTTCGTCGCCCTTGGTGCGAAGGCTGGGAGAAGCCGTTTTGAAACCTCTTTGCGCTTGACAGGGTCTGCCTCCCAGATGAAGCCTAGGTCTCCTGCGCCAAAATCCATGAGGTCGGTTTTCAGGAACGTCTCATAACCGCGCAGTGTAGAGCCGAGGATATCTACAGTAGATTGTTAGTCAAACGAATTCCCGATGAAAGTATTGCGTCTATTTCAGAGAGCACTCACCAACCTTGGCCTGTGGGGTAATGAATGCGAGTTCATTTGGGGCGACACGGACGATCTTGCCTGCGACTCTTTGTCACTACGCCGCGAACAAGCCTACTGAAGAAATGGGGGCCAGTACGCACCGTACTCCTTGAGCATGTTTTCTACAGCCCACGGCCACCGCCCACGAATCCTGGTGATAGTCAATAACGAATCATTGATGTAAACCCCGCATTAGCAGCAATGGACTGAGAGCACTAACTAGTGATAGGCGTATGGGATGTCAGAGATGGCTGCAAGTTTTGGGCCGGGAAATTTAGATGCCGGGTGGAGTTTGAGAAGGTAAACGGTGCGCGCTATTGCATAAACAAATATCTATCCAAGATAGCTATGAGCGCGTTGTGCTATTCAAACGTGCACAGGCAGCAAAGTGCTAGACGGTGTTGGAGCGGGTGGGAGGCTGAGAAAAACGTACAGCCGTGGAGATGAAAGAGAACTGGAACCTTGTAGCTTCTTTCAGTGGTGAGAATAACGGCAGCAAATGGGATTGGGACATTTTGAAATGAGGGCGAAGCGGGCGCAATTTCTGCGATAACGGCCAGAGATTGTAGTAACGATGATTGAGTTTTGGTATAAAGTGGAAGGAAGCTGTTAAGAATACTGTTGGATGGGAGCTTGGCTTGACAAAATTAATTAAGCGAAGTATAAGTAATTGACGCCTACATTTATAAAATTCGGCAGTTGTCTTCACGCATTCCGTTAAGACCATGCATCGATTGAAAAACTTATGAAATCACGACAGAGCTGTTATATGTAGGTCCGTTTCAGGAGGGTTAATGAAGCATGTGTGTTGGTAGTGTTGTGCTCAATGCGTGGCATGCAAACTACAGGGGCGTGCTCTACATGACCGGGTATTCAACAAGTAGTCTAGAAGGCACCTGGTACTTTGCCCAAATGTTGAAGGACTTTATTTACTAGGCAGCAAACATTTATGCAGGCTTATAAGCTTAACAGCAGATTAGAATAAAATAATCAGTTTTTATGTGAGTACGATTTCAGGGTTTCGCGGCGTAACAGCACCGAAAGTAACTTTGAATCCGTGAGATTGGAGGGCTAAGTACCAGCAAAGTGACTGTTTCAACCGCCCGACGTGGCATCTCGTCGGCAGGCTTGGTCAGGATCCAGCTTCTGCCGGGGTCTGCGGCCAAGCTATAACTAACGCTACCCATTGATCTCTTGGCATACCTACTTTACCGTAATTGTATGACAGACCCTGAGATGGTTCTCATCCTGTGCTTTCACAATACCTTCTAGAATATCTTCATTCTATTGAACCCTAAGCCCCTGCATTCTGCCTCAAATTAATCTGCTCCATTTTCTTCAGCCTCTCCCCGGGAGTCTTTCTGATTGAGACCACCATTGCGATGTGTTGCGTGGTCCTATGCGGCCTCCGCGTTAAGACCTTCTTGGGGCACATTCGCATCCTTCTTGGAGTCGGAACCGTTCTCCTGATAATCAATGCCGAACTCAGTGTTGATTTCTTCGCGCAGTGGTATCTCCTTGATCACCAGCGCAACGATGAATCCAAGGAGGCTAAATCCTATGGCGACTTGCCAGGAGAGTTTTAAAGAATCGACGTAAATGCCAACTATGGCAGCTTTGAGTTCTGGGTCCGAGTTGAATGACTGTAGGAATTCTTTACTCGCAAGCGAATAAGCCCCTCCGTTGGCAAGTGTCGCCCGGAGGGTCGGGTCTGATACCCGGCCCAAAAGGTTGTTCACTCGCGAGTTGAAAACCGCGCTAGGAATGGCCACACCCCAGATGCCGCCGAAGGATCGCAGAAAACCCCAGGTTGCTGTTGTTACTGCCGTATCTGCCTCGGGCAGCGGGGCCTGAATAGCAGGGAGGGTTGTTGTGAATAACACTCCTAGTCCCGCGGCCACAAGAATCTGAATGCCTACCCAGTAGCCCACAGCCGTGTTCGAGTCTAGTCTAGTCAGAAGACCATACCCGAGGGCGCATAAGGCAAAGCCGATAAAGTGCCAAGGTCGATAGTGACCGTACTTGGAGAGGGCAGTGCCAGCAGCCATAGCGAACGGCAACGTGCCAATAGCGGATGGTAGAAGACCAACTCCCGAGTCCGTGGGTGTTTTTTCAAGAACCGACTGAAAATAGACAGGCAGGTAATAAGTGATCCAATACGTAAGGATACCGTGAAGGAACGTAAGGCCAAACGCGCCGAGTGAAGTCCTGTTGGAAAACATGCGCATCGGCATAGTAGGCTCTGGAATCAGCTTGCTCGACTCGAGGACAAGAAATCCTGCCAACCCCGCCAGACCAAGAATTAAAGGGACGAGCGCCCTCGTGGAAGACCATGGCCATTCAACACCGCCATAAGTTAAGGCAAGTAAAATGGCGACAACAGAAGCGATGAGGAGGGCGTTCCCGACAAAGTCCACACGCCTAAACAAGTTCTTTGCCGAGTCTTTGGTATATTTGACGCGTAGGAAAAAGAAGAGGAGCACTAGCGAGACGCCAGCGATAGGGAGGTTCAAATAGAATATCCAACGCCATGTCGACCTCTGTGTGATTGCACCTCCAACAACAGGTCCGATGGAGACTGCAACGGCGAACGCAATGAATATGACCCCGATGAATTTGGACCTGTCACGCAGGGGTACTAGGTCGCAAACAATCAGTTCTACCAGGACATTGATGCCGCCGCCGCCGATGCCCTGGATTGTCCTGCCGCCGATCAGAGTATTGAGATTCTTCGCCGACCCAGAAACTGCCGATCCAACGGCGAACAAGAGCGTAGCTATCAGCGTCAAGCTCCGACGCCCGAATATGTTGGCGGTCTGGCCGTAGATGGGCTGAAACGCCGTCGATGTGAGGAAATAAACATTACCGACCCATGGATAGGCCGGACTCGCGCCGAGATCGTGTATAATAGACGGAAGTGCAGTAGAAATAACGGAGATATCTAAAGCCGATAAGACAGACGTAATAGCAAGGCTTCCGAGAATTGTCTATTTTTAGCAATATATTAGCAGAAATACAGTTAGCTCACTGAGTCTGGTTAAGAATTAATAGCAGATAGTCAAGTTATGGGATAAGGGGAGTATGATGTTAAGAAAAGAGAGGCATTCTCCTACCCAGAAGCGCCAACCATAATGAGGTTTCTGATCGGTGTTTGAGGGAAGATCGTCAGACATATCGACAGCAACAGGTTCAGCTATACCGTATCTGCTTAAGCACTAGTAATCGATTTGCTGGAGGTGTGAGTGAATCATTCAAGAGTTTTCGTGTATGGCATGTTTTTCTTCTACTCCAGGCGGTATATAGCCAATCTTCGGAACGTTTTTGCTGTATGTAAGCTCGATACTGGGGTGAGGTTGCTCCGATTTGGAGTATCGCATAAGTGGATGCAACATGTATGACTTTCAAGCATCAATGCCTGTGCCGCAAGGAAGATTGTTGGTCGGAAAAAGAAGCCGGAGACTTTCCAAACATAGCGGCATGATTTTTCTTCCGGTCGTCCACCCCTGGCCTTCACTTACAACTGGTCTACATGTAATTGTTGGTAAGGAGCCGGCTGTCATTCGGATGGATAGCCAGCCGTTTCAGACATAACAGAAAGCCCTGGACAAGCCGGGTGCTCTTAACATATTCTAACCGTGCCATGCCCAAACCATAGTTCACCAGGTCTCATCAGTGACTTCGCCATGTCACCGTTTTCACCATTACTACCCGCCATACCTAAAGTACCTACCCCTGCCACACCCCTTAAAATCACACACAACCCAAATCTTACACGCAAGCCACACATGCGCGCACGCACGCACACATACACATACACACACACACACCGACTCGCTGTCGAGAAAAAGAAGTGAGCCACATCCAGTACGAGGATTCACAGGACCCTTTCAGAAAATGTCTGGAACTGAAGGCGGATCTGCCAAACGTAGCCACCCGGGTGAAAATACTAGATGACTGCAACTTGAAAGATGGGCTTGACATCTTCGGGCTGAAACGCTCATGAACCTGTCCGGCTCGCATGGCACCCGCCGGATCCTATCCATTGTTACGACCTAACGCTCTTCCGGTCTGTTGCGTGGACTTAGCGGAAGAATGCCAATCTTCTACTCGAGGTATGGGTTGCGGCTACCGACGATTTGCTGCGGTCACGAGCTAAACAAGGAGTCTGGATTATGTGATGAGATCATCAGCAGCATCGTGGTTCATGGGAAAGGCTTACGATAAGACGGGCTAGCTGACGGGATAAATAATGGAGAAAATTTCTATGTCTGCTATAATATTATATCAACATCAGAGAACGGCCTTAGAAAGGATGGTTCAAGTCAAAAGCATGAGGGTATGTATTATTAAAGATATAGCTCATTCTATATAACTGTTACTGCTCCATTAAACGTTTAACACCTTGTATAATAGACCGTAGCTCTGCTGTGAATTTGTTGCTCCTGCCTTGCTTCTCTTGACACATACTATGTTTCCGTTTTCTGTTTGGACTAATCAGACCGAGGGGCTCCCGATTAGAAAATATAGCTCGTTCAAAGTCCACAATCATAACATTCCCGTTATCGGCATTATATAGTATATTGCGTGGTTCGGCATCCCCATGGAGAACATGCAAACTGTGAACTGCCTTGAACCCGGCGCCAACTATATCGACAATGGCGGCCTTATTAGCCTTGCAGGACAGATCAAACAGAGGCCGCCCAGCCCAACCGAGGAACAAGAAGTGCTCGAAAACACCGCCGTTGTAATAATACGGCAAGACCAAATCCACATTACCAAGACAGACGGGGACGTATTTCCCCTGAATGGTACGTAGCTGATCGTACACCTTTTTCTCATGCTGTAGACGGCGTAGGTGGGCGTGCTCTACCCCTTTGGCGACAAGAGTGTAGCCATAAGAAGACAGGCGGACTTTAAAAAGCGCGCCGACAGACCCGGATAGGTAAAGTGGCACGGCGTCGGCATCCGGGCCACGATCTTTGGCTAACTGGGCTCGGATTAGGGTTTGAAACTCGGATAGGCTAATGTGCTGTTGTTGATGGTCACCGAAGTTGGGGCATCCACCATCTATGGGCCCGCCGCTCGCTAGTCCTGATAGGCACTCCTGGGTACAGAAGGCTCGGTCCTGAATTCTCGTCTGTGTTTTTTTCTGGATTTGTTCCTTGGGTGTGCCGCTCGTACCGCCTCTGCCTCCGCTACGACCACCCCGCTTTGCGCCCTTAGCTGCAGCACCCGTCGAGGCAGGTGCCTGTTTAGAGGAACGCAGCAATCGAGACGCGGATGGGGAGGGGGGGGGCTCCTCGTCTTCGCTCTTATCCTTGCTGTCGGGGCGGGCATTGCTATCTTCGAGTCGACAGCTGGAGCGCGTCTTGATGGGCGAGCGTACGAAGCCCTTCCAGCGTTGAGCCCTGTAGGGAGATGCCTTGGGCGCTTTGCGCTCGGTCTCGGGAATGTCTCGTAATATGTCTTCAAACTCGACATCCCAGGTGTCTAGGTCCTCTGCGCGGTCATGCCAGGTCTGGGGCGGCGGCGGGGAGCGAAGGGCCTGGAGCACAAAAGCGAATACTTGGGCGACGGCGGTGCGATGAAGTCGGTTCTCATCATCCTCCATAACATCCAGGTTCGGCACACAGACAGAATAGTATACAATGGAGGGGTCGTCGGGGATATATAGGAAGACAAACGTCTCTCCCGTACACACGTAGCCGTATTGGATGTCTTTATTGACCATGTAAGAGAACAGTTGAGTGATGACGGCGGCAGTAAGGCGCCTCGACGCGAAAGCGAAGCCGCTGCCACTCTTATTAATCACGTCACGTTCCGGCTGGATTTCCTCTCTCAGACCAGCAATGACCTCGTCCCTGGTCAGCTTGTGCGGCGCCTTATACTCGATCGCAAGCGCTGGGACGTGTCTGCCGTCGGATCTCCTGTATATGCAGAACTGGTCGGCAAGACCCTTCTTGCCTCGTCCGGCCTTGCGACGAGTTCGGGTTCGCCTCGGGGCTGGGGTAGTTGTAGCATTGGCGCCGACGTTCTCAGCCATGGTCATCTGCTCGACGGACCGGGAGACGGTACCGACCGTGTCACCGAGGTTCGTGTGGCTCTCAAAGGTGACGGATCCCAGGATGCCAAGGCGGGCACGGAGCTGCTCGTTATTGTATGCTTCGTCGACCAGCTTCTGGACGGCATTCTCGACCGTGTCGCGCTCGAAATGTCGAAGGCCCATCTCGCTAGCGATGGGACAGATCAGGGATGCGACATAGTCGAGCTGGTGCGAGGAGGGGAAGACGGGGTCGGAGCAGAAGGGTTGGTGAAGTGACAGCCGATCCCAGATGTTCTCCTGTCGCGTTGGATAGTCGTCCCACGGAACGATGCGTCGAGGGTAGATGCGGCCGGTCGGGTTGGTGGTGTCGCCCTGAGTGGTCAGCGACTTTTCGGTCACTACCTGGACAGCAAGGCTAAGCGAATGGCAGGTCTCGAGATATTGCGGGAGCGCCTGTGGCCTCGACTTCTTGTTGCGTTCCTCCTCTTCTTTGCGTCTGCGTTGCTCTTCTTTGCGTCTGCGTTGCTCTTCTTTGCGTCTGCGTTGCTCTTCTGCAAGCAATGCGCGTAACCTGGCAATCTCATCATCGGCCATTAGGGTGGCAGTACTGCAAGACAAAAGGGTCCAGATAATGATGTTCTGCTATGGACGGGACAGGGACAGGACAGTGATAAGGATGGGATGAGGATGGGGTGGACGCGACGTGACTTCCTTGACGACTTAGATAGGTACTTGACGACTTACTTGACGCGACATGCATGATTACCTAGCTAGCTGCATAAGTGCTTCTAACCCTGAACACGCCGCTTACCTTTATTCATTTAAGCCTAACGCGGGGTGATTATCTAGATTAGGTAGCTAACTAATCGATTTATTAAATAAGTGCCCTCGGCCCATCCCGAGCCTCCACCACTTGCGGGTTTCTGGGCGACCTTGGGAGCGAGTCGTGTGGCCATCTCGGGTTGGAAAGGTGTAGCGCGGCATTGAAAATATAATTAATTGATTAATTAATTAATTGATTTTGTTTAATGTTAATACAAAGTATAGGTTAGGTACTTTAGGTGGTAAGAACATACTTACCCCGGCTTCTAGGTCCTGATAATGTACTCGCAGCCAACAGTAGTAGCGACAAGATTGTCCCACTGTTGGGTAATCTTTCGAACCCAACATACAGCAGAGATATAGACGCCCTGTTTCAGAAGTACGTGTCTCAGGCACATACCTTGAGTACCTGATGTGCTAAAGTAGGATGCGTACCTATGTACCTAGGCAACATTGGGCGTATAGGTAGTGAGCACAGTGTGATAAGCCAGGAATGATTTGACAGATGATGAACCGACTACTCCTCTCCCTAAACAACAACGGGCAGTTGGAATACTTTCCCCTTGTGCCATTCAACCCGGCGATTCAATATGGAAGTGTATAGAGCACTCCTCGGCCTTCTTTTTCTTGTTGGAAAATGCACCGCCCTACTGCTTTTGCTATGGCTCCTCCGAGCCTTGTATCGCGGAATAGCTATCAGATTGAAGTTCCGCGCTATGCAAAAGCAGGGAATGGTAAGTCAGAAAGCGGCTTGCCTTATGTTTTCAGCGTTGCTGTTCAAATTTGTCATACTCATCGAGAGATAGCCAGTGCCCAAGCCCTACTCAATGCTCTACGGGCATATTCAATTCTTCAAGCAATTAAAACGGGGTCTGCCCGGAGACGCTCATGGCAGCTATGCACAGAGAAACCTGGCATTGAAATTGGAAGACGTATTTCCCCAACGCCGCTCAGTGTCCTCCCATCATCTACGTAGATCTCTGGCCCGTCCTCTCACAGCCGCTCATCATGGCAATCAGCGCCGAGGCCTGTTTCCAACTCACCCAAGAAAACCCCCAGCCGAGGGATTCGACTTTCCGATGGGCCATGTTCCCTGTGACTAGGGGCAAGGACATGATATCCATGAAAACGTCAGATCATCGCGTGTGGCGTTCTCGGTTAAACCCGGGCTTCTCTTCTCGGAACCTTATGTTAGGATTGCCAGTCCTTCTAGAAGAGGTTGGTATTTTTGCTCACCAACTAAAGACTCAGGCAAACATCAACAACGGGTGGGGGGACACATTTACATTGTACGAAAGGACAGTTAATCTGACATTCGACATTATTATGCGTACTGCCCTGTGAGTGTTCTAGGTCAGCTGATTGGGTGCCCTTTCCTTGCCTTTTCCTCTTCGCCATCTTAGGTAATAAGACGCACCCGTTGTCTTACTAGATATACGTCTCCACGCTATTTCTAGTGAGAGCATCGTTCCCAAAGTGATTAAAGCATTCCCTCGCCCATTTGCTCAAAATATCCCGACAGCCCAAATAGTGTGAGCTAACCAGATCAATACCTAGGGATCTTCGTAGTCATGAGCAGACAGAAGGGCCGGGGCCAATACTCAAAGCAATGCGCCAGCTACTAACTCACGTGAAGAGCCCAAATATATGGACCAAACTGGAGCGCCTAGCCCCTAGCTATAGGCGAGACATCACCATACAGAATAGTATTATTCGGGAGCGGTTGTTACCCCAAATTGAGAACCAGCTCGCTCGTACAGACCCCTACGAGAACACCACGAATGGTTTTATGGCTGTTATATCCCTCGCTCTCAGTGAACTTCGTAAAAACAATGATATAGATAGTCAGCATGAGAATCCTAGAAGGTCAAACCCAGATTTCATCGACATTGTTGAGTTTCAGCTTCGACTGTTCATATCAGCGGGTCATGATACAACTGCCCAGGCTATGTACGTATACACCTAGCTATTCGTTCGACACACAGGTCTATACCACTGTTTCTAAACCTTTTGGTTTGCTAGATGCTGGATATTCTACGAAATCAACAAGAATACCGCTATACTAACAAGGCTCCGCGAAGAACATGATAGCGTTTTGGGTGCCAACCCAAGCTCCGCACCGGACATTCTCTCGCAACAGCCTCACGTCCTCAATGCCTTGCCGTACACTACTGCAATAATCAAGGAGACACTTCGCCTGTACCCGTTGGGGTCGACTTTTCGCCAAGGCAGTTCTGCATTCCAATTCGTGCACGAAGGCGTTCATTATCCAACAGAAGGCGCCCTTATTCAGACAAATCCGACGGTGCTGCATCTTCGAGAAGACCTTTGGCACAGGCCAACGGAGTTCCTGCCAGACCGATTCCTTGCAATGGCACAGGGAAAAGAGCATCCTCTCCGTCCTGTTAAGAACGCATGGCGGGCTTTGTAAGTGGCTGTGTTCCTCTACTATCATGACAACTCCTGAAACTTCTGTCCGATGCAGGCCCCTCCGCCTTCGCTCTTTGAAACGCCGTTTCTTACTTCTAGCTATGTAGCGAATTGGGACATACCCGATGCATCGGAGAAGAGCTTGCCATGATGGAGATGAAGCTGGCGCTGGTGTTGACAGTGCGAGAACTGGACTTTGATTTTAGTCCTCAGCGCTCGGATAATGGACAGTTAGTTGTCTCTTGTAACGTGTACACTGGACTGACTTGCTAACACCATGCCTAGAATGGCAGTGTTAGATACTGTTGATGGGGAATATATATATCGCGTGGGGAGCGGTGTTGGATACGTTAAGAGTTCTCTTCCGACAAGAGTACGACTGAGATGAGCGGCGTAGCAGAAACCTCATGTAAAGCTTCCACGCCATAGCTCGCCTGGATTACATCGAACCAAACGTGGTGTAGCATCCGTCCTTCAACGACCATGGTACGGTGTCTCATGCTCCTGTTGCTGTTTCATCCACAAGGCTCTCAATTAGCAAGTTACTCACCCCGAAGCCTCTCTGAAACGTTTGATAATATAGTTATTTCGTCTCGAAGGCTCTATACGCTCGTTATAGTGCATAACTCAGGCCTTGCTGGCCATTTTTGTCGTAGGGGTCGGAACACTATAACTTTTCTGAGCCACTTGTGAACAAAACCATACCCTCGTAGTCCAAAGGTCCCGTGATATTGAGGACGAGTAAGCTCATGCTTGTTGGAGGTGCTGCTCTTGATCAGATAAGATAAATCTAATCCGACATGACGACAAGCCCATGCTAAGACCCGTCCTGGAATGGGTGATGGAATCGAGGCTCTTGGCTATACGGGGGTTGATTCTCCGAAGACGGCCCTAGAACATTATGTAAGGGACGTGTTTACGTAACACCTAGAGAAGGATTGGGTTGAACGATAACAGTGTGATTAGCAGCACACGCTGGCCTTCAACGATGGCCAGGCAGCCATATAATAATCGAGTGCCAAGAAACTCTACAAGTCTAAGTTGATAGTGTAGAAGGTAATAATGACAGGAAGCATAATACTAACCCCACTAAACAAGCTCGCAGCAAACCGGAACCCCAAAAAAGAATAAGCTAAGAACTTGCCAAGGTATTCCAATCGCTCGGCTGGCGATCCACCAAACTGGATACCAGCTCATACCTTAGGTAAGTATTCTCTCGGAGCCTTTGCACGGCAGCCTAAATAGGTAGCGGGTCGGGGAGGCCCAATTGCTCGGACAATCTAACCAAACCCGGCTCAACGTCCCAGGGACGCGCTTGGCGTATTAGTTAGTGCCGCATCGGTAAGCCCGACTAGCATCGTAGTCACTTAGTGAAGGTGCACTGACCTGGGTACATAGGCATTGTATAGTCGTCGAAAGCAATTAGTGGTTATCAGACGGGTGTTTATCATGGGCGGCTGACTAACAGGACCGCCGCCGGTTCCATGAATGCCAATTGCTACGTAAGCAACCAGGATAAAAAAGGGCAGGGAAAAACCACTGTGTACATGTAGACAAAGCTGGGTATGCTAGTTCATATAGTCGGTGCTGTGATCTGTGTGGCAAGGTAAGCGGCTTGAGCCGTGACGGGGAAAAGCGGAAAGGAACGAGATCCGATTTCCGCGTGACACACACTATTATTCTATACACTGAATTAACCGCGGAAAGGAAATGAAAGTCACTTGACCTAGTATTTGGATTATACATGGTGTTTCTGCCAGTTCACAATACTCGTTTCTCTTTCACTCCATTCTACGTAGTTTTTCAACATGAGCTGAGGGCGAGGCTTTCTATTTCTGTAAGGGAATGGATACCGTATTTTCTAGTCCCCTATTCCACGTGGCTAGTCGTTACGTTGCGGGCCAGAAATGCTGTGAATTCGGGACTACTATGCAAGCTGACTGTTCAAGAACTTCTAGAAGCAATACTGTGGACTCCAAGGTAGTTTAGGGTCTGAAGGATAGTGCTAGTTACACTGGGATAGAATACTCGTAGGCGTAAGGTGGAATGAGTAAAAGATCTTCATACTGGAGTAGTGAGTGAGGACAGGCGTTAATTACGTAAAGGGGGTCACAGGGGTAAAAAGCGTAGTATTTAGTTTCTTCTATTTTGGCACCCACGGGCGCATCCACAACAACGAGCGAGCGCACAGCACAGAGAAGAAAAATTAAAGACTCCTCAATCAGTCAATATATTATTTCTTTTCATGATCAAATTATCCCCCAATAGACTCGTTGTAATTACTGACTACAGGAACCTCAGTACCAAGGAATGCGTGGGAGAAGCCCTCCTCCTTGGGCAGTGCACGCAGCATGGGCGGTGTATCTGTTTCAATACAAGTAAGAGCCCCTGTGGGTAACAGAAAAATGGTATGAATCGGACGGAATACGAGCGAAAAAGAAGAATCGCATGTTAAGGTGAACTATTGTAAACGTAGTTCAGACTGGGTAATCTTAGAGTCTCAAGACATATGAACACAAATTAGAGACTCGAGAGTGCTTGTTCGCTCTATTTTTCCCCCTCAGTCGACTAGTAACGCACAACAAAAAGGGGTATGTGTTTCCCACTATTGATAGGTTGCTTATTCATGCTTCTCACCTGCATCGAGGGAAGCCTATACGCCTAGGTGATTTTGAGCCCCATGCCGAAATCCTTCGCGCATTGTAATGCCCGTTATCCGACGATCATCTACAGTGGGGGGACTTAATTATCTTCAGGGCCTATACGTTCCGTGATTTTGGTCTATGTTTCCTACTTGCCCCCACCCTCTGAGAACCATTCGGGGTTTGACAACCGGATCCACAACAACGGGCCTTTAGAAGCATCCGGGGGCGAGGATTAAGAAATAGGACAGGGATAGCTGTAAGCACCCTCTCTGCCAGGGGCAAGTAACCCTTTCCGTCTTGTCAGTTGCCGTTTCCCTGCCTTGGCAAGGCCATCGCCAATCTCACTGGCATTAGTTCAATGCTCTCCATGCGGATCGGCAAACGTTATGCTTGGCTTCGCTAGTATTGATATGACCTTTTTCTGCAAGCTAACGCTTGAACAACGTTCGGCGTGGCCAAAGATAGGGGAACTGCCGCTCAGGTGCTATTAGATTTGAGATATCGGACACAATTCGGCATGTATTCCCTCAACAGTCCACCTCACCAAAGAACTCCAGGTTACAGGAGCTCCCGATTTCCGGAATGGAGTGGCAGGATGAAATCTTAGGCCCAAGGGCCCAATGATGCTAAGAAAATGGCCTCTCGAAACTAGTTGCATATACATGTGGCCCGGCAGACCGGCGGGGCTGTGTTCATGCGTAGATGCAGTAGTCAACCAAGAGCATGATACTAAGGCAAAGAGTGTCTAGAGCGCCTAGTACAGTTTCTTAACTAACATAATACCTTAAGAAACCACCACAAACACTACTTGTATATCAAAGGGGATATACTTCTGTGAAGCTGCATATACTACTGAGAAGAAAGACCGCAGAATATTCCAAAGAGTAATATCTTCATTCTACTTCTGACCATCCGAACATCTTCTTTGGTCGTTATTGTATTAGTAAACTATTAGTCACGCTGCAGCTATACTATCTCGTCGAAGAATCGGGAGTGAGCATTTAGCGCAGCCACATAAGGGGCAAGCTACAACGATTAGTTATACTGAATAAGATCTCCCAAAGATTAGAGACGCTACTTTTCAGTCCACATTGTGGGGTGTGGTCTGATGTAAGCGCCCTCCGGCGATGTGGGATGCCAAGATACAACTTGTGAAGAATTAGCTCCGAGCTCTGCACGCACTATGCCTAAATGGCGATCTCACCCCGGGCCTTAGTCCCTGTGTAATGCGGTCCCTAGTTTAGAGCCAACCTGAATTGAGTATAGCATGACTTTTGGTGAAGTTCTGTCATCGTTACCAACGCGATGGCACAATACTGGGGTACTCTAGCCAACATTACTAACCCACGCGTGTAACACCCATAGTACTAGTTCGTGCCAAATGCAAGAAGCAACTTCATCGTACAGCATACCAAGGATGACAGATTTAGAATCTCATGACTGTGAAAAATTGCCCGACTCCTCTTGAGATAACCGGAGAGGCTAGTTGCAGGGATAGAGTTTTTGGTACTCCCAGAAGTAGGCCAAAGACTTTGCTAGCAAGGGTGGTGTTAGTAACGTTATGGATGTTGAGAGCAACAGATGACTGGAAAGGAGTAGCCGACAAATGCACGACTGGTCGAACTGAACAACATAAATAAGTGCTTCAAGTCCCCTCGAAATCAACATATTCTCTATCCACAACCATCCATTCCATTCCTCTTTCACCACAGCTCTTCACAGTCTTGAGCCGCTGCTTCAAACAACCTTCTCACCAAACTCTCCTATCACCCATCAATATGAAGTTCGGCCTGAACACCGCCCTGCTTGTTGCAGGTGCCTTGGAGGCTTTCGCCACTTGTGTCGAGGCAGTCAAGCCCGGCTCGTTCAAGTATGAGCGACTCAACAAGAATGACAGTGTATGTTCCCGCTTGCTTACAGCTTTCTCTCTATTCACCCAACTGACTTCCTAGGCCCTTGTCATCCTTGATATGCAGGCAGGCCTGTTCAGTCTGTCCAGGGACTACGACGCCGTTCAGTACAGGAACTCTATGTACGCCCACGCCGAGCTTGGAAAGATCTTCGACATCCCCGTCATCATGACCACCTCTGCCGAGACTGGTATGTTTCCGATTCTCTGCTATCCCGGTCATTAGCTACCGGGCCTTTCCCTGTTCACAAGGCTAACAGAATGTTCAAGGCCCCAACGGCCCTCTCCCCGTGGAGTTCCTGGAGATGTACCCTAACGTCAAGGTCGTCAAGCGCATGGGCGAGGTCAACGCCTATGACAACAAGGAATTCCGGGAGGCCATCAAGGCCACTGGAAAGTCTCAGATCATCATTGGCGGTATTGTCACTGACGTCTGTGAGTGCTCCCATTGCCCTCACGTGACCTATCTCTTTGCAGTAGGCCGATCACCACTGAGAATTGCTCGCTGACTTGATAATCAGGCACCACCTTCGCTGCTCTCTCTCTCCGTGAGGCCGGCTACGCCGTCTGGGCCAACCACGAGGCTTCCGCCACCACATCCGTCGATATCCGCGAGCAGGCCAATGACCGCATGCGCGAAGCTGGTGTCCACGTTGTCTCCTACTTCGCTGTCGTCTGCGAGCTGATGCGCGACTGGCGCGCTTTCCCCGGTGCCCGCGAGCTTCTCCCCGTCCTTGACCGCTACCTGCCTGCTTACGGCATGGTTACCCGTGGCCACCTTGCTGCCATCCAGAGCGGCGAGATCCAGCCCGGTCAGGAGGCCATCCCTCTCCGCGACTAAGGTTGTCCTCCCCGAGCACAATGCGCCGGTGGGATGCAAGTTGTAAATTTTCATGCCGGCATAGCTGGATTAGTTATTCTTAATTTCTTTGCCAATGTCATGATTTTCATGACAACGGCCCCCATTTTTCTGGATAGACAAAATAGAACACGATTTTTTTAACCCTTACTGCTATGTTCCAAATTTAATATTCGTGTGATTTAATGTAACTTTGCACTAGCTTGTTTAGCAAGTAAACTCGGATGCCTGCTTGACATTGCTTTTAAGTTTAAACCTCGGCCTTAATACCCCCCACCCCCTTATTACGTAAACCCCCTTTTTATCCCTCCCTGTAAATACTTCAACATATGGCCTGGAAGGTCAAGTGGAAACCACATCCAGATCGGAAATCAGAACGTCTCCCTAACCTCGAACTCGACTGGTTTCATACGTATGGAATTACTATTTTGACCAAAGACCTTGTAGCTGTGAGACGCGGGCATTACCCTGGATGGGTGCAGTTCCCGGGAGGAGGACTCGCCGCCTTTGCCCCAAACTTTCAGTACTAGTTTAGGTAATGCTGGAGCGCAGGCAGCTATGATGACTATATTGGTTTCAATGCTAGTAGTGAGGCAGATTAGTAGGCTGTAGAAAAAGTTACAAGCAGTATGCTTTTGGGGAAACGAACAACGCTGTGAGAAATAACCCAAATAGCTCCCAGGTCGAATCCGCAGAACTATGTGAGTATAGTTGAGTTGACTTCACGATGGCGGCAATCATTGCACTGCGGGAAGATTTGGTGAGCTTAGGAGTTTGGTCATAAGTACATAGAGTTTGTCAACTAACACTTACAAGAAGCCGAGACCCATGACGAGCATGATGGAGACCTTGCGCGATCTTTGCAGCTGTAGATTCCATAAGAACGTAATTGGGAAAACAGCCAATACCCCGTCAGTAAAGGCCGACCACGCTGTTTCAGACATGTGAAGTCAGCCTCCAAAGTTCACTGAAGATTGTTAACGGCGAAGTAGTGGTACTCACACCCGGCCACGTATGTGGCATTAACCAAGACGTATGGTGGAAGACAGTTAGCTGGAGAAAAGGGATGCCATAGGTGATCCGGTGGGTTGCACTGGAGGAAAAGAAGAACAAAGGCGACAGTTGAAACGATGAACAAAATGGCGATGACGGCATATAGAAACCATACCCCACGCTTGGCGGTCCCCATCAGCCGGACGATGAACATGATAACGGCAAGCTTGGGGAAGCAGTAAGCGGCAATGCCAATAGGCTGTGCAAGGGCAGAGTAGTATAACGTGGGTGAAATGTCATCAGGGGGTATGTAATGCATATGTCGGCCAATTCCATAATGTATAGATACCGAACCAAGGGCCGTGGCTATGATATTCAACACTGCGGACAACACAATGATGGCGTCGTCCCACCAAAGAGACCGAATGACGAAGAGCCGGCTGTAGAGACGAAGGAGGACAAAGACAGTGGAGATGGCGGTGCCAGTCCAGCCTACAATGTTGATAATATAGCCTCTGCTCTCGTCTCGAGGAAGTATAAGGGGAGACGTAGATTCCATAATAATCAAGGGAACCATGACTTTGGACTTATTGGAATCTTCCGGTCAGAGGTTCGCAGAGTCGCTGTAGTTCTGGCAATCAAGCGAATTTTGGGAATAGACAACCCGGATTTCTGAAGATAAAGAGGTATGTAAATTTGACGACCAGCTATAGACTTTAATTTACAGGGCTAACCATGAGGCACACAACATATTGTGCCACCATATGTAGGAGCGTATACAGCGAGATGGTGGGCATCTCCGGCTTAGGCCCTCTGAGATGTACAGGGTCACATAGCCTCGCATTTCAACCGAGCTGAGACTATGGGTCTCAATTAAAGATAACCCGGCCCAATAAAAGGACTATCCTGCAGAAAATACTACCTTAGTCTACGTGTTAGGAGGTCGCCACAGCCTGCCTTAGGATGTTATCCCGTAATTGTTATAATGCATGTTGAAATCTCACCGTAGTCTATGCAGTTGGTGTCCTAGGCGACGGTCTATGTAACTATAAACAGGGGTTTTGCTGTGAGACATGTGGGCCATCATAGCCCGTCCCCTGCTGTCTCAAGATGTCAGCCCGCGATTGTTGTCTCGTACCACTAAATCTGCAGTGAGTAGACTGTTGCAGCTGAGTGTCATTTGACCCAATGTATACCACACAATTTGTTAGCCTGTTGGCTTCTGCTATTGCTGCACGTTGGCCCTAAGCCTGGCTAGTGATCACGAATACGCATTTAATCGTTTGAAGCAATCTAAGTGATGCATGCATTCTGATGTAACCCATTGTTACAAGCTATGTCCAGTGAGGGCTTACACCAGCAGCAGCCTCATCGTAAACATCTCTCTCAAGTTCTCAGTCACAATGGCAAATGAAAAGTCTACACTCCCGGGGATAGTGCCCTCTGACGGCATCGCCCAAGCCTTGAAGCAGGTTGCCGTAGATGGCGACAAATTCATGAGCGGAGACACCGAGGCGCGGGAGAAACTAGGGTTTCAAGGCCCAACCCATTGCCAAGAACCCAAGGACCCATGGGCCCCCATGGGCCCCCATGGGTTGCCAAGGCCAATTGGGTTGGGTTGGGATGGGTTGGGTTGGGCTGGGTTGAAAACAGTTGGGTTTTAAAAACCTTACAAAAAATTAATTCTAAAAGGAACATTTTTATTTATTTATAAGGAAATGAAAATTTAAAAAGTAAAAAATTAAAAAATAAAAAATAAAAAATAAAAATTAAGTAAAATAAAAAAAATAAAAAAACTAATAGTACTAATTATTGTACTAATCTAGTATATAAATTAATTTAAAGTAATTAAATTACAAATTAATAAGGAAAACCCTAAGTTATACTAAAGTATTTTATAATTATAAGTAAAAAGTAAAAGGGGTAGAAAAAGTCTTAGGAATATAGAAAAAAGGAATAAAATAACAAATAAGTTTTAAAAAAATAGCTTTTAAATTAAAACCTAAAAAGAATTAATTAACTTTATTATTAAACTAAGTATTTATAAAACTAAGTAATAAAATAAATCCTAAATTAATAATATAGTTATTTAAATAATAACTAAACTTAATAACTTTTTTTAGTATACCTAAAATAATTAAAATATTATAAACAAAAAAAAGTAAAAAGCTTAGCTATAAAAAACTAATATATTAATATTTAATAAAATAAAATATATATTTTTTATTATAATTATTAAATAATTAGTATAAAAATTAGTATAAAAGGAATAATAGCTTACTACTAGGTAATACAGCTATATTTTACTTTATAAGCTTAAATAAAAAAAAATTGTTTTTATTTTTAAATATTTTTAAACTAAGTATATAAAAGAAAATAATATAAATGTTTTTTTTTAAGTATAAAAATCATTTAAAGGGTAAGAAAAAAAGAACTAATACAAAAAACAGAATTTTAATTAATAAGAAAATTTAAATTAAAATAAAGAATATTAGAAATTAAATAAGGAATATAAAATAGTTATAAATATATAACTTAAATTTTATAAAATAAAAATTTAAATATAAAAATAAAAGCTTTTTTTTAAGCTTTATAAATAATAAAATTAAATATTTAAACTATTAAAAAATATTATAATTTATATACTAATTATATTACTTACTCAAACTATAACAATATTTATATAATTTTGATTAAACTACTTAAGGAAAGCTAATAAGCAGAAAAAACCATTAATATATATAACTAAATGTACAACCTAGCTATTAATAGTTTTTTACTAAAAACAAAACTAAAAATTATTATTTAAAAGGGAAGGCTATTTAGGTTAAATAATTTATAAAGGAAAATAAATAAATTATACTAATTATATATTAAAAAGAAATAAACTTACTTTATAGCATTTATTACAAATTAATTTTTTAGCTTTAATAAAAAAAAATAATATTTTTTTAAAAACATAAGTTATAGCTTACTTTTTAATAAACTTAAGAATATATTCCTAAAGCTTATACTACTTTACATTTTCTTCTTAAATTTCTTTTACAAAAAAGAATATATATTTTGAATTGTTTTTATTAAGATTAATAATTTTAAGCTTATTATAAAGTCTAATAATAAATTTATAGTTATTATTATTAGAATTAATATTTAATAACAGATTAATTAAAAATTATACAAACATAAGTATAATATAGTTGTACTGCTTTATAACTTATTTTAAATATTTATAACGTTAATAACTAAAACAATTAATACAGAATTAATATAAAAATATTAAAAAATATATTATTAATTTAAAACTTGGGCTGCAATTTGCTATTTAGTATTTTTTACTTCTTTAACTAATGTATTAGCGTTGCCTTTTACTTATTCCTTTTATTTCTACTTAATTTAACGTTTTAAAGCAGTTATACTATTTTTATAAGCGTATTGTCCTAAAGAACGATTAATATTACAAGCATAGGCTTTTTAAATATACGGATTGCTAAAAAGTTCTTCTTTTTACTTCCGGCATTTAAATATAGGATTACCCTAATTATTACCCTAATTATTATTAGCTGGGCGTTTTCTAGTTATTTAATGCAAATTAGTACATAATTAGTATAAAAAAAAAAAAAGAAATACTTTAGTTATATAAAAAAATTTAAAAAAAAAAAACTAAAAAAACATTAATATAAAATAAAAATAAATAAAACTAGAAAAATAAGAAAAATTAAGTCAAACTTACTTAGAAATACGAGTAAAGGTAAATAAGGCAGGGCACACAAGGGCTAATATAACTAGGAATTAGCTATAATATTATTAAAAAAGGAAAAAAAGAATATAAAACTACTTATAAGGGCAAATAGGGCTTAAATTTTTTTTCTGCCGGTCATATAACTTACTACCTTCCTATTTAGGAAATAAAAAATTATCTAAAAATTTTTTAAAAAATTTAAAATAAAATATTATTATTTAAAAATAATTTAAAAAAATAAAAAAATATTATTTTTAAATTTCAAACTAAATTATTATTATATAATAAAAATATTAATCTTTTTGCCAATATTTTATAGTAATTAAATATTAAACCGTATAATTATTACTTATTTAGTATAAATAGTATAATAGTTTACACTTATAAATTATTAGACAAATATATTTTAAATGCAAAAGTATTTATAAGCAAATATTTTAACTAAATAAGCTTTAAAAGCTTTTTGTAATACTTGAATTACTTTTTTTTAAAAGCGAAAAGATATTATTATAGTATTATTTGTAATTTTTTTTATTAATTGTATAAATGGCTAAAATAGGATTAACTATTATATAGTCTTTTATAGTTTATAAATATCTTATAATACTAAAGCTTAATAAATATTAGTATACTAATCAATATACTAATTATAAATAAAAACAATAAATTAACTCACTTTTAAGTTTTTAGTAATACTTATAATTTAATAAACTAGTTTTTTTCTTCTTTATTTTCTTTACTACTTTTAAAGCAATTAATACTTTATTTATATTTAAACATTTTATTAACTTTATTGCTTAAATAGTAAAATATAAATTCAAATTATACTATATTTAAGTAGAATAAATCAGGAAAAGCTATAAAAATACACCATTCGTATTAGTAATTCTAATCCCTATATTATAATCCAAGTTTTAGGAATTATTATTATTTTAAAAGCTATTTTTGCTTTAGAAATTACTTACTAATTAAGGAGGCATATTTAGTATTTCCTTATTCCGGTCAGCTTAGAAAAAATATATACCCCTTAGTAGTAAAAACAACATAATAAGTAAAGGTAGCATTATAGTAAAAAATAATATAAAAAGGAGTTTATTATTTATATAATTAATTATAAAAATTTTCTATATACTATAAAACTTATATAAGAATATTTATATTCCATTTTTAATAATTTAATAATAATTTTATTTTAATATATAAATTAGTATATATTATTTTATTTTTAATTTATACTAAAATTCTTTTTTTATTATTTATTTTAACTTATAATAACATATTTATATAAGTATATATAAAAAAATTTTAAATACTTTATTAATAAAAAAAATAGTTAGAATACTAGCTTTTCAAGCATTATTAATATTCCTAATAGTCCATTATTAGCTTTTAATACTCCTACGCAGGTTTTATTAAATACTTTATTACTTTTTACTCCCTTTAATTAAATTAGTTTTAAACCTCTATTACCTTAGCTTAATAAAACCCCAACTTTACCGGTATACTAAATATAATCCTTAAATATATCCACTTTATCCAACAATAATTCTTTTAATAATATTCCAGTAATTCTACGTTTAGTACTACTGTAGCGTTTAATAACCCTATACCTTTTATAACAAGGAGGAAAACTAATATACTACATTTATAAGCCTGCTTATATAACAGAATTTCTAAATTAGTTTAAATTTACACTTTAGTATTAGCAATACGTAAATAATAAAAAATATGTTCTAAAACTAACTAAAATATAAGATAATTTAAACTGCATAACGGACTATTAGAATAACTGGGATTAAAGGGCTGAAATTCACTTTAAAATACTAAAAGTTATTTGTTAACAATGTTTAGCAATACTAGTACATCCGGTTTTCCTAAAGCCAACTAGAATAAGCATACTAAAACAGCATATTAACACCCAAACATACAAGTCTTTAAATACTATTAGTTTTACTATTAGTAACTAACACTAAGTATATTTATATAAAGTAAAATATACTAATTTTATACTAATTATTTATTTCTAATTATTTATTTCTAATTTAGATAGGCTAATTATTTATACTTAAGTAAAAAGTAATCTCTTTTTAAACTCCATTTAATCTACATTAATATAAGCCTTATTTAACAAGCTTGCTTTAGATTTTAAGTTACCTATTACAGCTACTTTTTAAACACTTATTATAAGGTATTTTAATAATATTATTTATAAGCAGCTTGTTACAAAAGTACTGAATTCTTAAATTAGCATTACAAGTAATATATAGTTAAGCTTTAGTTTACTTTACATATATTAAAGCGTTATTATTTATTTTTTTGATTAAAATTAGTAAATATAATATATGTTTATTAATATTTAAAAGGCTAATAACTATAAAGCTAAACTAAATAGCATTATAATTTATTATACTTTAAAACGCTATAACTTATATATAGCTATTAAAGTTTTTACAACTAATAATAAAAGCTTATTAAATATAACTTATATTACTAATATTTTATAAGAAAATAAAAGCATAGATTTTGTAAATCTAAGCTATTTTTTTTACTTTTTATACACAGTTTAACTTATTTTTAATACTTTTTTAAAAGTACTTAAAATTAAATAAGTAGTATTAAATGTAGAACATATTACTAAAAAGGATTTTATACGCAAAGTATTTAAAGTAACTCACATACTTGATATACTTTTTAATATTATTTAAGGAGTATGTATTACTTTATATTTATTATTTTAGTACTTTACTAAATAATATTAAATTAAGTAGCTTACTATTTATATTAATAAAAGCTTTAAGTACTAATAGTAGTTTAAAGATTTGCAAATAAAACTTATTTAATAAAAAAAGTTAAATAATGATTATTTTTTATATTTAATTTATAACATTAAAATTTAATAAAATTTAATATATTTAATACTATTTTAGGCATTAGTATTACAATATACTATTATGCAATTTGTTTGTTAAAATAACAATTTAACTTATATATTTATTATTTCTAATAAATTATAGGAATAAGTTGAATATTTATTAAAAATTACATTAATTTTTCTTTAACTAATAGCAAAATTTAGTTCTTTTAATTATAATTAAATTAATTATATTTTTAACAGCTTTTTATTTATTACTAAGCATTTTACAAAATATAAAAAACAAATACTTATAAAGTATAATTGTTTTTTAATTAACTAAACTAAATTAAAGCTTTTTTTATATAGTTTTAAAGCTACTAAAGCAAAGCTTAATAAGTATATTAATAAGGCCTTCTAATATAATTTAGATTTTTTAAAGCTAGCTTTATTACTTTATCCTCCTTTTAGTAACTTAAAAGTTATATTTAATACTTTATTTAAAGGGTGGCAAAAGCATTTCAAACAAACTAAATTTAATGCCAGCTAAAAAAAAAATACTATTACCCACCTCAAAAAAATATATAAATATTACTAACAAAAGTATAATTATTATACTTTAGTTATAGTACCCTTATTTACTAGTACTAGCAAGTTAATTATAATAATACAGTTAAGCTTTAAAAAAGTATATTATAATTTAGTTTTAGTAGAAATATTAAACTAATTAAACTATAAAGTTTATAAATATTTAAAAAGTCAAACTTATTTTATAAATATATTATTAATAAGTATTTAAAACAATATAAGTTTAAGTTTCTAATTATATTTAATTAGTATATTAATTAGTATATAGGTTATAATAATATTTAAAGCTTATTAAAATTCTAAGCTTTTACTAAAAAAAAGCTACTAAGTTTAGCAATATTAACTTAAAATATATTATATATACAAACTAAAGCTATTACTTTAAAGTGAATCTAGTTTAAAGTAAAATTAATTTATAATTTTAATTATTTTTACTTATTACTTAAAGTATTTCAAGCTATACTTTTTATTTTATTTTAGATCCGCTATATAAAGGTTTTTAAGCTAAAAGTTCTTTACAATAATAAATTTGCTAAAAAAACAAATTAAAAATAACTCAATATAGCTAAGGAAGCTTTTTAGCAGTTTATTTTATTTTTATTTTTTTACAGCCTACTAATAAATAATAAAGCTTTTAATAAAAGGCCGCTTATATAGCTTACCTAAAGAACCAAAAATATTAGCTTTTAATAAACAAACAAAATAAAAAATAAAATTATTATTAAAAAAACTAAGCTAATATTTATACTAGTATTTACTTTACTAATAAGAAATCCTAGGGTAACTAAACTTTAAAAGAAACGCTAAGCAATAATCGGAATAAATTCTACAAATAACTAGCTTTTATAAAAAAAAGTCAAAACTACTTTAGGCCAAAAAACAACCCAGTTTTCCTAATTATACTAAATTTTCTATTTACTAACTTAAATTATAAAATATAATTATTTACTAAAAATAATTATAATTAAAAAAAATAAAGTATGTTTTAATATTAAAATATATTTAATATATATTTATAGTTTTTTTTTACTTTTAAAATTTTATATATTAATTTTTAATTTTAATTACATTACAAATAAAAATATACTAATTTTATACTAATTCTATAAATTAAGTTTATAAAGTAAATAAATATTTTTAAATTAGCTTTTAATTTTAAATTATAATTATATTTTTAAATTATTAAAAACCTTTTTATATTTTATTATTTTAAATTTATTATATTTATTTGTATTAAAAAATAAATTTTTTTTTTTCCTTTTTTTTTTTTCAATTTATTAAAAAAAAATTAAAAAGTAGCTCTAAAAATGGGTCCAGTATATTAGTACATTGTTCTTTCCCAAACTGTACTTTCCTTCTTTTTTTTAACTTTTTCCCACTTTTTTACCTTTTATGGCCTTTTTTTTAGCTTTTGTTTTTAAAGTAAGTTTTTTTAAAAGACCTAGTTTTCCTATTATTTTAATTTAAATTATCTAATTTTTTATATTTTAAAACATACATTTTTCCTTTTAACAAAATTTTTTTAAATTGGTTTTTAATTTTTAAACTTTAAACCTATAAGTTATTTACTTTAAAAAACTTATACTAATTATATACTAATTATTATTTTTATAAAAGTTTTAAAAATATTTATAGCTATTTTATTAATTCTACTTTTTTTACTTTAATTTATATTTTTACATTTTAATTAAGTAAGTTAAAAAATTCCCTTTTTTTTTAAATAAAACTAATTTCCTTTAAATTACTAGTATTATATTTGCTCAACTTAACCGTACTAGGAAAATTCTCCTTCCTAAATTTAGTAAAAGCTAATACTAAAAACTTAATTAATTTTAAAATATTTTAAATAATTCTTAAAATACTAAAAATAAAAAAAAGCCTAATAAACCTAATTAAGTAAATTAGGAAAAAATAACCGGGTTTTTATTAAGTAAGTATTTCTTTTTTTTTCTTTTAATAAAATACTAATTAATTTTTAGCTAAAAATTTTATATACTTTAAGCTTTTAAATAATACCCCTTTTTATTTAAAAAAGCAAAAACCTTTTCTTATTTTAAAGCTTAATAAATAAACATTTAATAACATTTACTATAAGTTTTTCTTTTATTAGTATAAAATTAATATATATTAAATATAATTTAACTTTTTAAAAGCTATATAATTTAAAATATTTATTATATTTAACAATAGTTCTATATAAAACTAACTATATTAAAAACTGCTTTTACATATATTATTTACAAAGTTATATAAAAATTTAACAAATTTTGTATTTAAACCTTAGTTCTAAATATATTACTTAAAGTATTTAAATTACTTATTATTAGTTTTATATAAAGTATATATTATATTAATTTTATACTAATTTTATTTAATTTTTTTTAATTATAAATCTTAATATTATTTATACTAAATATATTATACTTATATTAAAAAATTTTTATTTTATTTTTAGTATTATAAAAATTATAAATAGTATTAATATTAATACTTTAATTATTATTAACTTTTTTTAAAATAAAAATATTACTACTTTATACTAAATTAAAAAACAATAAAAAGCTTTTAATATAAAACATATTATAACTTTTTAAACTAACTATAATATAAAACTTAAAAAGCTTTATAAAATTAAAGTATATAAAACTATAAAAACCTATAATAATAATTAATATTAATAATTTATATTCTTTTTTAACTTTTAATTAGTATATAAATTAGTACTTTAAAAGCTTTTTAAGTTTTTATTTAAAGCTTTATAAAGTTTTATTAAAAGTTTTTCTTTTATTATAATTAGTTTTTTTTAAACTTTTTTTAAATTAATTAATTAAAAACCTATTTTTCTTATATTCTTTTTTTTTTTAAAAAAAATCTTTTTTATTTTTGACTATATTAGTTTTTAACTTATGGGTTTTTAAAAACCCAACCCATTAGGCCCTAAGAAAAAAAACCCATGGGTTTTCGTGGGCCCCCGCCAAGAGCCCATGGGTTTTCATGGGCCCCCGCCAAGAACCCATGGGTTTCCTTGGGCCCCCATGGGTTGGGTTTTAGGAAACCCTAGGAGAAACTGATAGAAAGCGCACGATCCCTCGTTGCTGCTGCTGAGACATCTGTAGAGTCGCTCTTGTGGACCATCTGGGCTCTGGTAAATCCCCCTCCTGAGATATTGTCGCCGAGAACTCAAGCCCGGAGCTAATTAGTCAAATTCAAGCCGACTCGAACCGTGGCAGCACGCGTTGCCATTGACCTGAAGATCTTCGTTACTGCGGTTGAGGATAACGGCCGCGCAAAGACCAATACCGAGTTGGCCGCTCCGACAGCCGCATCCCCCGTGCTCGTCAAAAGAATTGCCCGTACATGCGTTTCAATGCGCATGCTTGACGAAGCCGGGCCAGGTCTCTACCTGCCGAACGAGCTCACCCGTTTGTTGGCGCGCCCGGAATATGCCGCAGGCATCGTCTTCTGGTTTGTTCATACATCCATACAAGGTTTCATGCAGAAAAGTCGTTGCTGACACGCACGGTTAAAGCTTCGATTGCAGCAACCTGTCATTCTCTAAGATACCGGCCTATTTGAAGAGTACGGGCTTCCAGAACCCCGAGGACGGCACCGACGGGCCGTTCCAATATGCCAACAACTGCGGACATGCGTTTGGGTGGCTTATGGAGCGCCCGGACGTGTTCCAGGCGTTCCACGGATACGTCCATACGCTCCAGTTGCATCGCCCCAGCTGGGTAGACATGTACCCTGTGCAGGAGCGGTTAGTAGCCGGCCTTCACCAGGATCTAGCGAGCGATGCATCGGCGCTAGTCGACGTCGGCGGCGGTACGGGTCAGATTCTACAGGATTTCCGGGTCACTATTCCAGAGTACCGCGGCAGGCTCGTCCTGCAAGAGCTACCTGAAGTCATCGAGGCGGCGAAGGCGAGGGGCGTAGGCACGGGCGATGACACGCGAATCGAACTGCAGGCGCACGACTTTTTCACGCCACAGCCGATTTGCGGCGCGCGTGCCTATTTTTTGCGCTCCGTAATGCACGACTGGTCCGATGACAAGTGCCGACAAATCCTTGGGCACTTGAAAGCTGCTATGACCCCGGGTTACTCCAGGATCCTTATTAGCGACTGTGTAAGTGCCCTGTTGAAATTCTTACGACTTAGGGGAACGGTAGGCTTATCAAAGCTTTCTTCATTAATACTAACCCGCGCCTTTTAACTTAGGTGCTCGCGAATGAGCGGGCCGCATGGCAGCATCTATCTCTTGATCTCTTCATGATGGCCCTTGCTTCCTCCAAAGAGCGTACTGAGCAAGAGTGGCATGACCTAATTAACAGTTGTGGCCTCAAGATTTCCGGGATCTATAATAAAGGCCAGGGCAATGAAGGGCTGATTGAGGTGGTTCTCGGATAATATTAGAGTTCACTTCCAAATATGACTGTCTTGAATAACATCTGAAATCTATGTCCCATCTAACAAATAGTTATATCTACGTGCATACTATAACACATACACAAACTACCCTTATCTGGCTGTACATTTAGTTACCAGCCCGTCTGGCGTTCTGTAATCCCGATCTAGGGATATACATATTCACACCTGCTTAAAACTAGTTCTTATCCGACTCATTGATGATATGATGAACTGTTAGGTCACTCAAGCACGTCCCGAACCATAAGCCGTGGCTGTGTTGGCGCAAACTTATCAACGTCGAATATACATGTTCAGCAAATGAGAACTCGGACGCCTTTCGTCGATAATTTTGGAAGTGGAATGAGAAAGTCATGGACCTGCTTAACGTCACTCTCATCCGTCTCAAACAATTCCACTGTCGGACCACCTGGGCGGTATAGGACGGCTAGAGCAAGACTCATCTCAGCCATCGCAAGACTATCAATTATCAGTAGCTGTCTCCAGTTATTATTAAGTGCACGTACTTCATGCCCAAACAGTTCCTTGAACCCCGACAAAAAGGCACATAGCTGCGATGCATGGCTGGGTTGACATCACCAATCCATCTTTCAGGACGAAATTCTGCAGGAGAAGGATATACCAAAGGGTCCGAGTGCATCAAATACGCAGACATTCCCACAGGAACCTACAATCCTGTGAGATAAGGAGTTAAGCTCAGGAGCGACAAACACTTACCGAGGCCGGAATCTCATATTGATTGTAAGGTATAGGGACGTCAGGTGAAACGCGCGGGAGCCGGTGCATGACACCATAGCTAAGACTAGAGACACCCAAGTTAATACTTGTAAGAAATCAGGGGCAGTGGCGGATAGTCTTGCCGTAAAGATTCTTTAATGGTCGCTTGAAGGAACGAAACCTTCTCCAACTCTGCCCAAGTAGGGACATGCTGAGGCCAGCCGACCATAACCTCTTTCAGTTCGCTTTCGAGTCTGGACCGAATACTATTCCGAGAAAGTATATAGTACGAAGCAAAAACAAGTGTACGCGCGGTGCTAGCCGTGCCACCTCCAAGCAATACCTGTGCTTCCTTTGCTAGACGCGCCTCAGACCTTTCCGATTCAGGCATGTCGCTATTCATAATATGGTGGAAAATGGATACACTGCCCTCGTCTATCTTGTCGAGTTGTGAAATGGATTTTCTGATATGGCTCTTGGCTTTCTACTCCCTTTAAATTAGAATCAGCGCCAGGTATATTGTGATTATTCCAAATACCTGACTGAAGATATCAAAAACGCGGCCTTTCGGGTACGCCCACATGATAACACTTTCAGGTATGTAGCTTAGCACCCTGTTTCCTGGTTAACCTCGGATAATTCAATTGCAGTCATGTAGACACACTTGACTAGCGCTGGGAATGCCGTGAATAATGGAATTGAGCGCACAATGGTGTGGATAACATTGTACCTGGGCCAGCCTGTCAGTTTCGCTGGTGACATATATGCAGAGTAACAGACCAATCAGGGGAGAACTCGGAATCGTCGAGGAACTCCTTGCCCGGCTCAAAGTCTCCCAAACAAATTCTGCCGATAATGTCGCCAGAAAATGCGGAGAAGGCGTGGTCAAGTCGGATCACTCTATTCTGTCCTTGGGGCTCCCTTAGTCGGTCCTCCAGTTTCATAGCTAATTCTGCTATCATCTCTTGAAGGCGACTTATACCCATCCTGGAGAAGAAGGGCTCAAGGGGCTTCCTTCTTTTGCGGTGGAGGTCATGATCCGTGGTGAGTAAGTGACACCCTAGCAAAACGTCAGCTGCATTACCGGGCTAATTTGAAGATGGAACTAACCGTCGAAGTCAATTCCTTTACAGAATATATCGTAACTGTTTGTTCGCCGCTTACTTTCCGTAACATATACCTCGTTGTAGAAGTCTGGATCGTTTATAGATAGCTCGTCTGGTGTAACTCGAATGATCGGACCTTGAAAAACCAAATTAGACTTGCACGAAGAAGTTATTAGGGACGGTGATACCGTATTTTTCGTGCATCTGTTCGATTTTGAAAATGTATTGGCCATTCTGCCAGTAATCATAGTAGAACTCAAACCAACTCGTGGCAGCGGCAAGCTTAGATCCGGGGAATTTGGCTAGAGGGGAGAGATATAGTCGGTGGAACACTAGAAAAAAGAATCTGGTGAGCGCGTATAGAATCAAAGCAGCAATTACAGCTGGCACGCTGAGTTGGGGTCCCATTGTCGTGGGGATTGGGGAGGGCTGCAACTGTGTCTAACGTTAGGTAGATCGCAAGAGTATGATAAATTTTTGGGAATACAAGGTTCCAAAGCCCCGAAGCTCTGAGCAAGTACAGAATGTTGACAAGATCGTCTGAGACACCAAAACGAAAAATGAAACAGGAACCGAGGACTACGTACATCCAGGACCCTGTTAGCCTGTCGCGTATAGTCGTTATTACCAACACGGTTATAACGGCGTCGTTTTTCCGTGACACAGCCCAATGCTTTGACGTACTCCTGTGGCGTGGCCAAAGACTAATTATACTTCATGCAGGCATTATAACTAACAGTTAACCATGGTAGGCTGGTTCCGTGTGCCTATGAGACGTGCCAGTTTCTACACTTTCCATTTTTGGCTGGGAACGTGTTGCTAATGTGGACGGAAAGCCCCATGACCCTGTCGGCTTTGTGATTCTCAATGCCATGATACGTTTTCGGTATTGCAAATTCCGGAGAGGGGCGTAAATATTGATGTACTGTGAAGTCCGTTTCGATCGCCAGTTGAACCAATAAATCATTCTTATATCACTTGCTTTGGGCACGATTTCCAACGGTTATTTTCTTTTGATAATCATCGAATCTCACCCTGTCGAAACACTACCGGTCTCGTTTTCTCATTAGGGTTCCATAAAGTCTTGCTGAATTGAGGTGAAATGGAATATGTGTATTCTGAAGAGGTTGACGCATGCCTCTATGAGACACATGGACTTTGCAATCAGATCAAGCTCCGTGTACACAAGGACTCCGTCAAAGAAACCAAGGGTGCCCTCCGAGCACAAGAAGATTGGTCCAAGCAAGTGAAACCTATCGGCCAGTATTATGGTGGCCTAGGTGATCGTTATTCTTTCATCCGGGTCACTGTGCCTGAGTGTCTACCAGAGAGGCTTGAGATAATTTCGTATGCTAATGAGTATGCGTTTCTCTACGACGGTAGATAGCCCTCCAACGTGTGCTACTTACACCCTTACTTACATGATAATCTTAGATGAGATGGAGAACTTAGACCTCCAAAGAACTACTGGTACGAATGGCTTCCTAGAGACTTTCGGTTACCATGCTCTTAGCATGGAGATTGCGCCCGCCACAAGGCCAGAGAAGCGCCTCCAAGTACAGATTTTATCTGAGATGATGGCTATCGACCGATCGCGGGCAGTAACGTCTATGAAGGCCTGGGCCACATTTGTTCAACTGGCTGCAGAAACTAGGAAGCTGCACTTCAATACTCTGGAGGAGTATATCCCAGCTCGAGTCATCGACGCTGGCGAACTGTCAGTTACCCCAAACTCGTTTTCTAGTTGGTACTGATTTCAAGAGGCAAAGAATTTGGTATGGCACTCTGACATTTGGGATGGGTATCACTATCCCAAAGGATGAGCTCGACCTTGCTATGAAACTCGCCAGGCCTGGCTACGCCGTCCTAGGTCTGACGAATGACCTGTATTCATGGAACAAAGAGAGCAGAGCTGCAAAGATGGCCGGGCAAGACAGCGTTTTCAACGCTATATGGGTGATTATGAAAGAGCAGGCCGTAGATGAAGAGGACGCCAAAAAAATCTGTTCGGACCTAATTCAGAGGTACATGTTGGATTTTTCACAGGCGGCGGAGGCTGTGAGCAAGGATCCAAGTCTCTCTAGGGACCTTCGCAGATACATTGAAGCTGTTAGGCTCAGCTGCATCGGTAACCTTGTGTGGAGCATATATTGCCCCAGATATCAAGCATGAACTACCGGTTGTGTTTGCTGGCTTGGTGTTGGGATACGGTGGGTGGTGTCATTTTGGTCACCCAGGTCATCAGCCCAGCCGGGAGTCTTTACAGTTCCACACCACCCTCGCTTCAATAGACCCCTGATAGACAGACAACATACATTCTTTGAGCTAAGCCCTAGGCTATGTACCACAGTACTCCCGATGCAACGGATATGCATGTACTCCTGTGCGCGGCCAATTATACACAATCTGGTTGCCAGTTATAACATCTCCCTCTTGTTGCATCAAAGTGAACCTTGTTAAATAGTTGATTGAGTAACTTGTAGAAGTGTTCGGACACCCCATCACACAACAACCACCCACATTTGCCGGCGTACTGTTTCCGTCGTATACCGCCTCGACCTACGTAATCCACCTATTCCTTCTCATCCTCTCGTTGTCCTTCAAAATTTCAGAACATATTCAATTTGACGCATTATGGGTGCTCAGTGGTCCCAATTCTTTCCACCTAAGCCCGGATTTACTGAGGCAGATATCCCACCCCTCGATGGCAAAGTGTTTCTCATCACTGGCGGCGCCTCTGGCATTGGCTATGAGATTGCTAAAATTCTCTTTAAGAAGAATGGACGCATCTATATTGCAGGTCGTTCAGAGCCAAAAGCCCAAGAAGCCATCACAAGCATTCAGCAGGCTCTCCCCGCAAGTGGAACCCAGGGAAGACTCGAATTCCTGTACCTTGAGCTCAATGATCTTGGAAGTATCAAGTCCACTGTCGAAGAGTTCAAAAAGCGAGAACGGAAACTGGATGTGTTGTGGAATAATGCGGGAGTTTCCCGGCCACCAATTGGCAGTGCGTCAAGGCAGGGCATAGAACTGCAGCTGGCTACCAACTGTCTTGGTCCTTTCCTGCTTACACAGCTTCTCCTACCATGTCTTCAAGCAGTTGACCCGGCAGGCGACCCCGCTCGTATCGTCTGGCTCTCCAGCCAGGCTGTTGAGCTATCGGCACCTCAAGGGGGCCTTATCATGTCAGATGTCCGCTCACCTCCTCCAGATGCTACAAGGCTCTATGTTAACTCGAAAACCGGCAACATATTTCTCGCCACTGAGTTTGCACGGAGGTATGGCTCGTCGCAAAGGATCCTGAGCGTGGCATGTAATCCTGGCGCGGCCTCTACCAATCTCTTTCGCCATACCCCTTCAGTCAAATATCTCGCTTGGCCATTACTACATAAGCCCGAAATGGCTGCGTTGACCGAGGTCTACGCCGGACTTTCAAAAGATGTCACTATGGAAGCGAATGGATGTTACATCATTCCGTGGGGTAGGATCAGCACAAATTTGAGAGCCGATTTGCTTGAGGCCGCAAAGCCCGCTGATGAGGGGGGCTCGGGAAGGGCAACTGAATTTTGGATCTTCTGCGAAGAGATGACCGCTGCCTATCATTGATGTATTTAGTTTTCTCCTCAATCCTTCCGGGACGCTGCCGGGGACCATGCTCCAGGGGGTGGCGAGATTTCCACGGTAGACAAGGACTAATATCAATAAGGCGGTGTCTGAGTCGGAGCCTCAACCCTTATTTCACTCAATGAGTGGGTCACGATAGACCCCTTTTCCTCATACGCGACGTTGGTAGGCCTGGCTAGATGTAATGCATAATAATATAGGTATATCCAACATGCATTCGGTAAGGTGGTGAAACACTTGCAGATGCAAGCCAGACCTAACAATTGAGTCACTATTGAGTGACGTTGTGTTGCTTGCTCCTGATGTAGTCCTTTTCTTGGTGCGACCCGCCGGCCAAGAATTTGGAGACGGCAGTCTTCCGGTCTCCGCGGCGCTGTGCCACAAAGACCCTGCGGCACGATGCGACGTACGCTACCAGTATGTGGCCAAACAGGCAGTGTAAACCAACTGCATAAAAACGAACAATATGGCGCAATGAACTCAAAAGTTCCCCTTCATGTTATGGCGCAATAGCTAGCGAGCCGTCGGAAATCATGCACCATATGTATGGGCACCAACACCAACAACAAGAGCCAACTTCGGAAATTCGTATGCACGATAGGTATCATGTGCTTTACTAGCATGGAGCCTTCAATGAAGTCGGGCCGGCTGGCGAACAGGGAGCAACTGCATTCCAGCGCTGCAGGATACACCTCTAGCACGCACTAGCAAGCAACGATGAACAATATTCTACTGCACGGCCATAGGCGCATGTATGTTGTAACAAGCTGGGAATGAGTTGCGGCAGGCTTGCATGAATTTCATAGACCTACTATAGTACCTACGTAACCATAAGTCCGCATACCCCGCTGCCAGTAAGTCCCTTACATTGCGATAGGCCTCTGCATATTGCTATAAGCTTAGACACATTGTCACATGCCCACAGGCCTTCCTATAAGGCGTGAATCGGGGTAGTAGAAAAACGACTGTCGTTGATTGTCAGTAGCGCTTTCATGCGGCCTTCGGGACCGATCACAAGAAGGGCAACTAGCACACCCGGAAGTGTAGCTAGGGCATTCATCCTGCCCAGCGAGACTGCTAGATAATAAATTCAACGAAGTGAGTTGGTAGCCCGGGTAATTCCATCGGGCCACTACAATTTAGTCCTTCAGCACCCTATTAACAAGTCGCCCCTCCGCAGTTATCGTGGGGTTCTCCAATAGTATTAGTAGATATGTATGCATATATTGCCACACAATAGAACACAGTAACCAGCTTGGACTTTCCAAGCCCTAAGGGACAAAGCGAAGGCGCTGCTTCACGCGCCCTGTCGTAATGCCATTCGTACTATTATTGGCTTCTTTTCAACTAGCAGGAAGGTCCTCAGCTGCTCCCACTTTAGTTCTTGCCCAGCGGCAGCTTCGAAATCGAACCTCCAAAGCAGCTTAGCAAGCACCAGGCGCATCTCTGCCAAGGCAAGGTGTTGTCCCATACACGAGCGTGGGCCGACGCTGAAGGGCTGGAACCCATGTCGTTGGTCATGATAAAAGGGGGAATTGGGATTATCTGATTCATTAGGCAGCCAACGCTCAGGAAGAAATGATGAAGCCAAGTGAAAGCCAGCTGGGTCACGGTTCATTGTGTACGCTTGGATCGAGACTGGTGTCTAGTGGAACTATTAGAAAGCGACGAGTTGGAAAGATAACTCAACGACTCACGCCACCTGGCAGCCAAACGCCACACACAGTATCCCCTGCCGCTGGCACCCTCCTTGGAAGCATCCAAGGAATCGGCGGGCACAGTCTCAGTCCCTCTGAGATCACGGCATTGAGGTAGGGTAGAGCTCGTAGAGCGTCGAGATTTATTATTTCGTATGACTCGAATCTTCCGCGTATCTCACGAACCAGTGTTGCCATTTTATCCGGATTGAGCAATAAGTAGTTCAGCGTACCGCCCAGAACGGTTGCCGTTGTCTCACTCCCTGCTGTTGTAAGTACCATGAAGGTCGCATTTATCTCATCTCTAGAAAAGGCTTCATTGTCTCGTCCCGCGATGACATGGGACATAATGTCGGGCCGCTCCAGCTCAAAATTCAGACGCCGCTCAATTTTGTTTACTATCTGTAAGTAGTGATCCCTCTGCATCTTCCTCAGAGACGGTGGAATACACTTCATCAACAGGAGCTCGACGAGAGGGTAAAATCGTGCGGCCGCAACGAACGAAGCGGCCTTTACACTGTTGAATAGTAGGGTAATCCAAGGGTGGTATCGTGAATTCTGGAGACAATCGAAACTCTCCCCGAAGCCTAGATCGCCAAATATGTCAAAAGTCAAAAAGTTGAACCACGGGGCAATATCGAGCTCAGCTCCGTGGAGTTCAGGCTTCTTTGTCACTTGTTCGGCCAGCCGCTCGACGAGAAGATTAACGTATAATTTCAAGATAGGTTCCTGCGCAATCAATGCACGGGCAGTGAACCCAGGCGCCAGGGCTTTGCGCATGCGTGCATGTGTCTCAGGATCAATAGCACTAATGAGAGAGCCTGGGGTGCCAGGCTGCTTCTTCCACCAAACGGGGTCCTTGAGGAAACGATCAGATCGCAGTTGAAATATGTCTGTCCACGCATCTGCTCGAGCAAAGGTGACTTCATCTGGCGCAATACGTAGAATTGGCCCATAAACCTGATGAAGTCGTTGTATATCATGCACAATAGTACCGTTAAGGAGCGAGTAGATGAATGGCAGTCTGGAGGCAGACCATGAGTACGGGCCGGGTATAGTCGAGAGAGGGTGGAAGTAGACGTTGTGAATGGCTCGAAGGGTCGCATACTAGAATACATTTAGCACCGAGCGCCTTAGAGCTCATGAATCCCTCGTGTAATTGTACATACAGTGAGTGCTCCTAGGCCGACAGTCAGGATAAACCCCCAAGCTGGTACTTCGCTCATACTGGTCGTCATTTTAGGAGGCTTTTGTTGTCAGATGCAAACGAAGAACAGATGAAATTAATAGCTGTTTTCCTGTGTCCCGTGAAGAAGGTGCATTGATTGAGGGGCCTCCCATGAGAAATATTAGACAGTCGGTGTGTATGAGAATTGCGCATGCGAAGACAACGCTCGGAAGGGGAAACACCACAGGGCCTGAAGCGGGGTTGTTGCCTGCCTGCCCGTTTCAAAAGAGTCGATGAGGCATGCGTGTTGGTAGTGTTGTGCTCGTTGCTGCGCCATACCAGCTGGCCTATTGCAAGTACTGGGTACATTTATGATGTATAGCCACTCCCGTACTTAATCTTTCTTGATCCCCCCTCGACGACCTCAATTCGTCTTCTGGGCTTGGGAGAAGTGAGCCAGGTCTTCATCAACCAATACTTTTCTCACAGATAATTCCCCCAACAACACAATGGCATCCCAATGGCTTGGCGCTCTGCCACCACCACCAGGGATAACCCCCAATTTCATCGATCCACCCAGTCAGCGAGATGGGAATATTGCCCTTCACACTATTTTGCTCTCCCTTGTTACTATTCTCGTGGCTATGCGTCTATACACCCGTACTAGGGTCAATAAAGTGCCCCTTGGGGTTGAAGACTGTAAGCCGCACCCGCAAGCTATTCCTTGTTTTTGCATCCCTAACATGGACATACAGACCTCTGCGTTGTCTCCTATGTAGGAAATACATGATCACAGTCGGGCATTTATCAGTACTAATTATATGCAAGTCACTATCAGTCACCTTCTCGGGGCTTGTGATCAAAGGTACTATATGTTCCAAGGTTATAATTAACCATTGACTCTAACGTTATAGCAGCTTACACACTAGGTGTTGGACGCCATATCTGGGACACTCCCGCCCCTTGGCTTCCCAAAGCTCTAATGGTATAGTATCGCCATTACTTCAAATAAATGGATTACCTGCTGATTCGCAACTGCAAATAGTATTTCACGATTTCAACCTGGGTTTACTTGGTTCTGACGACGACTATCAAGCTCACTTTTCTATCCTTCTATCATCGCCTATTTTCAACACACACTAAATGGAGATACATGATCACTGGTGCGATAGTATTTGTTATACTTCTGAACGTCTCATTAGTATTCGCCACCATTTTCAGTTGTGCCCCTGTATCGCGCGAATGGAATCCTACTATCCCTGGGCATTGCATTAATCCAGTTATCCTCCCATACTTCTCTGGTATCTCAAGCTTCCTAACAGATCTCTACGTTCTGGTACTTCCAATCAGCCTGCTCTGGCAATTAAACATGACAATCCAGCAAAAATTGAAAGTGTCATGTATCTTTGGGCTAGGCATACTGTGAGTTCTCCATACCGTTTAAAGATGCCAATTATCTAACGGGTCTGCTTATTTAGAGCATGCGTTGCCAGCCTGGTTCGATTGCTACAAACACCAACCTTGCGGACTAGCTATGATGCAACTTGGACTCTCTCAAGGATCGTCATCTGGGCGTAAGTAGAGGACTCTGCTACGTGGGGAAAGTGCGTATCAATGCTGACCAAATTCCAGGGCTTTAGAAGTCAATGTCGGCATAATTTGCTCTTGCCTGATAGTATTGCCTGCTTTTCTCGATCGCCACCTGCCGATATCTATACGCTTTTTCTCCCGTCTTTTCGCATCTGACTCAAGTAAAAAGCCTTTGAAAAATACCGACCAGCACTCAGAGCCGAGCTCAGCTTCCGGACCCAGCTACGAACAGTTGGGGGAGCCTGAGTCGAGGAGCTGTGCTAAAGGGAAAGACGAGCAACAAAACAATATTCTACAAATCAAAACCTTCTCTATGGGGGAAATCCACAGCCCCACGAGTCCTAGGCCCAGAACCATAGCTCCCTGGGAAGCTCCTACGGACGAGAGTGAACTGCGGTTAACGTATGTGAGGTCCGGAGCTAGTTTGACGTGACGAACTTCTGAAGCACCGTAAAGATACGGTCAATACGGAATAGCTGGTCTTGGCCTGTAATCCGAGATTCTATGAACAGAGTTGGCGATGATAAAAGCATTGAAGGCAATTGGGATAATTTGTGAGCTCTTGAACACAGGGTATTTGTCACGGAAAAACGACGCCGTTAATACCGTGCTGGTATTAACGACTATACGCGACATATATTGTTGAGAGTCTTTGGCGTCTGGCCCAACTCCAATGTTGTGTTAGTATCGTTAGTATATAGGGGTTATCATCTGAAACAAAATCGAGTACTGCCGAAAACTAGCCAAGAACATTGCGGCCGTCTACCTAGGTTTGGCGAACTCGAGCCGACAGGGATATCGAATACTGTTCGTCACAGACCGCCAGCCGCATTCTACGTGATTCCACGACAATGCCCATTATCTATGCATAGGTGGCTAGGTTTACGAGGTGCGTGATTCTGCATCTGGGCAGCATCTTATCTTTGTACCACGACATATCTCAAGTATTGGTTGAAAACTAGATCGACATCCCATTGTTGCGTAGGTATCCTTTAACGCCCGGTATCAAGATCTGCCCAATTCAACTTGGCATCAGCTAATACCAGCGATACCTAGGTATTGAACGGCTCGGCCATCTCGGCGGCTTCCATGCATGATCGTGCACCTAGGCCTAATAGCTATATATCGCATCTCAAGGTATGCAGCACAGGTATGGTATAAATATGCTGATATCCCGTAGAGGCTATGCAATACATTAATTAGTATAGGTTTAAAGGATGACACCTGAATTGCTTATGGCGCACTAATCGCCCCGTCTTGGAGGTAATTGATTCTCGAACCCTATATCCAAGTAGCCAAAATTGCACGGGTCATCGCTGCCGACCTTTAGCAGTGCCTCGTGACCCGATACCATTGGGACGCCTAACATCGAGATAGGCCCCCAACCCATTCGTAACCAAAAAAATATTGTTATAAAGTAGATAACAATCTATCTAGATCTAGGGATAGTATTCCCGTTGCATCCAAAACTACCTCCTCTAGTTATTTAGACCAGACCATCCATCCAGACTATTCCTCTTTTGACTGTCCATCTATCGTTTCAGCACCATTGTGGGGAATCTCAGAATGGCCCCGCAGGATTCCCTGTAGTCCCGCCGTGATCGAACCTGTGACAAGCACACGAAAGCCAATAGCTTCTTTCGTCTGTCGGAGTTGGAGGAGACAACTGCTTAAGCGATGCAATAGTCTATATATCCTAGCCTTAGGTAATCCCTTATGTTACCCCGGATATCAACAATAACAAATTACAAAGCGTAATTTTGCTGTCTTATGGTTGATCTTTAGGCTACCAACTGAGAGAATCATGCTATGGCGCTTGGTTTCCACGGTACTTCTGCTACAGGGAATATGTTAAAATACGACGACAGTGGCGTGCGCTCCGCTTAACTCCGACGGGCGGCTCAAACGGCTCAACAAAGAGCCAAGAGGACCAAATTGGTTTTGGCGTGCGGCGAAGTGCCGCACCTGCGGGGGACCCTGCACTGCGTCGGGGATATGACTTGATTGTCAAGAGACCAACATCTCAGGAACTAAGTCCATACCCCCTTTCCGCTTCCAAACAGAGCTTTGGACAGATCTTACGTGAGGGGGGTCAACTAGCCCAGCCAATTAGGCTTTCTAGATTATTTCAAACAAGATGTCATAAGCAGAGAACTTGTTCATTCGATTCGGTTAGGTATGGTGCACCTATAGTATGACTTCAGACCTAATATTCGTTACCCCTCCAGCCAGTCGACGGCAGGCCACCTTTGCCGCGGGCATCTCATAACTATCCCCGGTAGGACCAAGCGTGCACACGCAAGGGGATAATGCGAGCCCCCAACCTCCCCTGCTGTCTCGAGCCGGAATTTCACTGTTTCCGTCCGGTCGGTCGTCCAAATACGCTACATATCGACCAGATACCTAAAATAGCTCCAGAGGGGAACCTGGCCCGGGAGACCCATTTTCCGCTCGCCGTCGTGCTTCACGGATGCTAAAGAGTGCCAGCATCCAGAGAACACCCATCGTTGGTAGAGCTTACTCGTAATTCGGGGGTTCCTTTAGGTAGTGCACTATGCTGTATTCCCCGCGGCTCAATCCCACTGTTGCGAGCGTGCCGAGGACAAGACGTACGGCAAAGCAACCAAAGCGATGCTCGGAGTGCGGAGTGTGCTTCTCCAAAACGGAACATCTAGCCCGCCACATCCGAAGCCATACCAAGGAAAAGCCCTTCTCCTGTCCGGACTGTGGGAAGTCATACAGTCGCCAGTCAGTCAATCGGTCCACTCCCGATTCGTTTGCTCGCGTTCTATTGTCTCGAGCCTCAGTCGCAACTAACATGTGCCAGAGATTCGCTCCTCCGTCATTCTCGAGCCCATGCTCGCAGCCGCAGCAACAGGTCACCGAGGAGCATCACGCCTTCGTCTTCTCCCCAATTCTCGCTTGCGAGAGAAAGCATTCAGTCCGAGATCACGCCGCGTGGAGACCATATTCTACACTGTAACTATGAAAAGGACTCTCAGAATAGCATCTCGTCCTCCGGCTTCTCACACACCTCAACAGGATCAGCTTCGACTGTCTGGCCTGCCCAAAGTGGACGGCCGGACCAACCGCTGACCGATGGCTCTTTGCAACGTCCTGTGCTCCAGTCCGAGGTCGGTGCTCCCTCAACAGACCAGTATGTCGGCATAGTCTACCCTGGTGTTCCGGCGAGTATTCTGAATACACCTACCGACTTGGAACTGCTGGATATCGGCCTCAATGCCCACGAACCGGCCTGGCTACTGGGCAGTGACTTCGACATTAACGCTCTAGATTTCCCCATAACGACTGTCATGTCAGAATGGGGTCATCCAAGTCACGAAGATGTACCCTCTCACCAAGAGACGTACGATGAACCCAATGTAGTGGGCCGTTTTAAGGGCCACATGGCACTCTCTGACTTGGTGCCAGCAGTCCAATACAATTGGTATTCAACGTTGACCCGCGATGTTGCCTGCCACGAATCCCAGGATCAGCTTCATGGGCAGGACCAGATAGATGAAGCCTACAGAGAGGGCCTCAGATATAAGCTACAACCTTGTCCTAGCAATACCGCGCTGCCTTCTGCCGAATTCCTGGCGAGTAGCCAATCTACCCCCAATTTTTCCTGTGCAATTGGCTAACAATAAGCAGAACCTTTGCATCAAGCTGTACTTCGTACGGTTCAACCCGGTGTTCCCGATTGTGCATGCGCCGTCGTTCCGTCCCTCGTCAGAGAACGCTATCTTGCTCTTATCGGTGTGTTCCGTCGGCGCCCTTTTTATGGGTTCCGCGACTGCTGCTGCGCAGGGGAGGAAGATATTCCAGACGCTGAATAAAGCGAACCTGTCATCAGTCAGTAGCCTCTTCAGTTCTTTTCTATCAAACCCCACTTGGAAGGGCAATGGCTAAAATCCTGGTTCAGTGGGACACATACATACGACGTGATGTGCGGGAATGGCGCTCTCTCGTTCAGGCCTCAATTATTGGACAGACATTTGGGATGCTTTCGGGTCAACCGGACAATGTTTGCATGACGGAGAGCTTCCATGGCACAGCTATTGCCTGGGCTCGTCAAGGAGGCTATTTTAAAATCAGAAGTGCGCCGCTGCCGAGCACCGATGAAGCCGACGCCAGCAAGGAAGACACCTGGCGGCGTTGGGTCGAGGCCGAGGAATCAGTCCGCCTAGTTCTAGCGCTCTATATTCACGATGCAGAGTTCGCGACGACATTTCACCACGCGCCGCTCCTACGACACGCCCCCGGGAACCTACCGGTCTGTAACCCGGACGAACTGTTCTTCGCGCCTACCGCGGCCGACTGGTATAGTCTGGTGCGAAAAGATCGAGCCGTCGGCCCCAACACCCCACGTGTCGACGCAGTACAGCGGTTACCGGCATCGCCGGTTCCAGCACGAAAAGCACAAATGTTTGCATATGCTTCGCTTGCGGGTATAGTGGCTTCGATTCAGGAGAAGAGGTCATCTTGCCTTGACGATACATCCAAGCAGCACTTCCGGGATTTGCTTCTCTCGTGGCACAATGAACACTACAGGCACATCCAAGGGCCCAAGAAGAACCACATCAACCTCTTGATATTCTGGCACGAGGCGTTTATGGCCCTCTATGCCGACTCCGACCTGCTGGAGCGTTCCATCGGGCGCGATGGCCGGCTCGCTGCGCAAGAAGCCCGGGAGGACATTGGAAGCTGGGCCGCCTCTCTCGATGCTCGGCGTGGTGCGCTTCATGCGCTGCTCATGCTGAAGCATCTGGAGATGCTGCCAATCGGGCTCGAGCCGGCGATTCATGTGCCCAAAGCTGCCTTCTACTCGGCGATGATCGTGTACAGCTATATCAAGTTCAAGCCGTCGGTCGACTCGTATGCGCCCTCGCACGAGGAGGTGGACTTACCCGAGCTTCAAGTATCGGGCTCAAACGGCACCGTGAATATGAACAACGACAAAGCATCGACGACTATATTCTCCCCTGTCGAGCCCAGCATACTGTGCAATGCCATCGACCTCCTCCGGCGTATTGGCCATTGGGAGATCTCGCGCAAGTTTGCCTCCATTCTGCAGATCCTTCTGGATGACTTGACCAAGGCCTGATGTCGCAATCAGCTAACGTCATAAATGGCATGCCGGCCCCTTCGGTCCTGCGCAGCGGGAAGGATGCTCACCAAGACAGGTCAGAATAGAGCCATCCTGACTGGCTTATTATCCTTAGCACATTCCTTCTCCCTCATCTTTCCCAGACACTAGGAGTTCCTTGGCTAGACAGCAAGGTCACAATGTCGTCTTGGCCGGCTGCCGTTGCTGCAGCCCTGAGCGCAACACCTTGACTTGCCATGGCTTGGGTTTTCCCTGCATGGAGCTGGCCAGAGTCAATACGGCGGGGGTGGCCAAGGCTCCTCAGCTCCCTTGCCACTGCGCACTCCTTAGAACGGAATGCTGCAAAAAGCTCTCATATCTCCTATCCAATGCTTTCACATCCGCGACACCATCTGGCTCGAATGGGATCATTCGCCCAGAAAAGGTTCCGTGCACTTTTTCGTATTTTGGAACGATTAATAACGTGCGGAAAATGTGGTTGAGCACACACACCCCTTCTGTCATTGCGGGACACGGGACCGATGGATGCGTGCGGGACACTAAGTCTGCGGGACCGTAAGCGTTTGTGGGGAGGGTATCGTCCGATGTTTGGCGGGACTGCCTCACCCCATGCCCTCATACCGATACGAAAACACCGGAGAGCATTAATTGGTGCCCCGGCAGTAACGCGGAGGAGTCAAGTCTGGTATTTAATATGATTCGCGGGGGGGCATATGTCCGGCGATGGAGTGTCCGTCCTTTGGCCATGGTGGATTGCAGCTTAACTCGACCGACTTTCGGAATCAACGGCTCCTCGGTCATCATTCGCATCATATACCAAATCTGCTAGACATTTCTACTCATCATAATTATTCTCAGAGATAAACATGGTTGCCCAGACGCGGAATCAAGGCGCTGCAGTACCGGACCTGATTGCAGTCGGCCACCAGCAGGAAGATGTCGAGGCCTGGCGAGCGCGCAACAACATCGACGTCGCAAATCAGATCAAGATGGTCAGGATATCGCATATGCGCTACCAGCATCCCGATCTAGAAGAGATCGGTCAATTCCTGGCAGGTATGGTGCAGAGGCCGTCCTAAATGTACACCGCTAAGAACCCTCCAGACTTTGGAATGATTGTCGCCAAGAAGACCGACACAGAGGTTTGGTTCCGCGGATATGGCCCAGACCCATATGTCTGTAAGCTACGAAGATTAGTCGCGGGCGACTCATGTTGCTAATCGCACCCGCAGACCACGTAGTGAAGGGGCCCAAGCAGTTTCTCGGCGGGACATTCCTCGTCGAGTCGTACGAGGACCTCGAGCGTGCAACCCAGCTACCCGGAAGCAGTGACATCGAAAGGCTAGTCGATGCGCCGGGCGGTGGATTCCTCGTCACAGTGTACGACCCAGAGGGCTTCCCGATGAACCTGATATATGGGCAAGAGGATCGGGAGACGACAGTAGAAGAGCAGCCGAAGAAGCTCGCGTATAATTTTGAGAACGAGAAGCCCCGCGTCCGCGAATTTCTCAGGTTTAAGCCGGGCCCGGCCGCCGTGCACAAGGTTCGTCACCCTGTCCAAGTGTCCAGAAGATCGGGTTGAAGGGCTGACGACAACCGACCCCCCCCCCAGCTGGGCCACTACGGTCTCTGCGTCCAAGACTTTTCCAGCGAGCTCGATTTCTACCTGAAGAACTTCAACCTCGTACCCACCGACTTCCTCTACGTCGACGAGCCGGACGGCACGAAGAAGGACGTCGCCATATTCGCACACATCGATCGCGGCGACGACTACGTGGACCACCACACGTTCTTCATGAGCACGAACAAGACGAGCCACGTGCACCACTGCTCCTTCGAGGTGCACGACTACGACACCCAGATGCTCGGGCACCAGTGGCTCGGCGAGAAGGGCTACGAGCCCGTCTGGGGCGTCGGCCGGCACATTCTCGGATCGCAGATCTTCGACTACTGGTGGGATACCGCGCATAACATGATAGAGCACTACATCGACGGAGACGTCGTCAATCGCAAGACGCCCATCGGCTATAGCCCGGCCGGTGACGAGTCGCTGGCGGTTTGGGGCCCGGAAGTGCCCTCGTGGTTTCTTCTCTGAGGCCGATTTCACTTAGTTGACAGAGTCGGGCGCCATCTTCTAGTAAATTGAGCCGATTGCAAGAGCTCCGCTTGTGAATTCCAAGTTAACCTTTCATATTGTGCTTTGATGTGCGGATCATGTATACATGCGGTAACGTGATGGCTATGGAAATAGACATCAAGACTTGTTCAGAATTATTACAGTGCAACAGATGTAAATCACCAGTCTCTCATTTCATTCCGAACTATTGAGTTTATTGTAAGCTTCTAGCGATTGAGTTATGATCCCGCGGTGAGCAGCCAATCCCATACAAGTCTACGTGCCGGCCAATATATGGTATCAATCCTCGTCATACCGCACGCGGTTAACCAGGGTACCAATAGCCTCGATCTGAACCCGCACGTCACCGCCGTTCTCGAGCACCACTGCGGGCTTCCTGAAGAAACCAATGCCCGCCGGCGTTCCTGTTAATATGATCGAGCCCGCCTCTAACGTGGTTCCCTGTGAGAGATAGGCGATCATCTGGCGCAGGTTGAATATCATGTCGCTCGTGTGACCGTCCTGCACGACGTCGCCGTTGTAAATCGTCTTGATGGCGAGCTTTTGCGGATCCGGGATCGCACTTGGTGAGACTAAGACAGGGCCTACATGCCGTGATAGTCAATATTAGCTTCCTTTCTCTCTCACGCCTATGTGCACTTAATAGGTTTTTTCATTTTTCACATACCCAGAGGGCAGCTCCCATCCAACCCCTTGGAATAGCACCACTGTGCCGTCTGCATCTGTATCTTTCGCGCCGATACGTCATTGGAAGCCGTGTACCCCAAGACGTAGTCCAGCGCCTCCTCCTCGGGAATGTCGCGGCCGGTCCGCCCGATCACGGCGCACAGCTCACCCTCGTAGTCGCTCGTGCCATCTTGCGCGACCTTGGGTATCGTCACGGCAGCCGGGTACGGGTCGGCCAGTGCTGTCCGCGGCTTCGTGAAAAGGACAGGGACCTGGGGGAGGGCGAATCCTCCCTCCTGCGCTCAGACGACGGTTAGCGGGAGCGTGTGGCCCAAGGACGCATAGATCAATAGATGCCATGTGAGATCTGTCTGATCTTGGGGGTAGCCAACCTTCGCGTGGTCCTTGTAGTTCAAGCCCAAGCACCGGATGTAACTACACTCGGCGGGTGAAATCGGGGACAGAAGCTGTATGTCGCCGTCGTCAGCCAATCTTCCGCCATTCTCTCAATGGTCTTCAAGGTCGGCGATGAATCTTGGCTGCCGGTGCCAACCTACCCGCTCGACAGTGTAAACGACACCGTCGATGACTTTCCCATCGAAAACCGAACCCCGGACGAGATACGCTTTTATCTCGACGCCGTCCACCGAATCCGTCCCGACATCGCGGCTCGTGTCCACGAGTTGGCCCAGATGCACCTGCTGGTCTTCTTTCGCAATGAAGCGGATGAGGTGAGTCCAATTACCCATTTTTTTCGATTCTATGTCGTCGTTATTGTCTTGAACTGTCTCTTTCTACGTTTCTCGGTCTATTTACCACACCGGATCGTGGCCACTATGTATCTTGACCCGTCCAAGAATCATGCGGGGACGCGCGTCCTCGGTCCCGCCGCAATTCATCTCATAATCTTGCGGGGAAACACCAATGCAATGCTTGAGCCATCTTCTCCGCGAACTATTTCTCCATGCTATGCTCAGATGCTCGTTGGTCAGAGATTCTCCAACATCTCGGAGCCGATGCGGAGAATCATCCGCCGCCCACGTGGCATTGTGCCCTCGGGCGCATTCAGTCTGTCGGACCTGTCTCAGCTTAGGCTTTTAATCAAGATTAGTGCAAACGCACCACACTCTCAGCACAACCTGCACTTTCAGGAAGAAACTAGCAAACCCGTAACTTGAATGGAGCAAAGCCCATTTGTAAGGAAAAGAATAGAATCTACCAACATATTATTAGCAATATTGATATACCAATCTAAACGGCCAATCCATTATTCACCACGGGATGCCCCCGTGTGAAAGTCCCTCAAGAGTCTCCGCTCACCCTTGCATTGATCTGTTTTATCATAGACTTATGGTTATCGGGTGTAAGACCGTGACAGGCCCGAAACCCACAATCTAAAAGTTATTTTTTTTTTCTCCGACAATGCCAGGTACCCGTGCATCCTCGTGGGCTACCCGGGCCTGCGCTTCAGGTAAAGTGACCAATACTGGTTAAGATGCTACCCTGGTGTTTCAAGATCCTTGTACTTGTACTTGAATGTCACATATCCGCGGTCAGACTCTCTCAGCAGAAAATGGGGGTCTATATTTTAAACAGTGAAATTTCTAGTGATGCAGAAGGCCGAGTATGCGCCCCATGAAGTGTATCGTCATTATGTATCATCTCATTTACTTCGGGGCATACATCTAAACGTGAGTGCCATCGGCCCACGGGGGATCGAGGCTCCAGAAACGTAACCCTCCATCATAAATCCTCGGCTCAAGGCTGAGAGCCTCCCATGGCGATGCCGAACATCCGGCTGGGCATGCCGAGTATGAGAAGCAGGCGGCTTTTTACGGCACGGCGCTTCTGTGAGCTCACTTCACGTCGGTCGACGTGTCCGAGTTTTCCATTGCCTAAACACCAGCGGGGGTTTCGCAGAGAAGAGCTTGTCCAGCCTATAAACAAAATGTCAGGATTGCGAACACATCCCGGGCGTCGTCGACGAGATGGGGGGATACGTACAATGGGGACGACACAGCAGCGGGCTCGTTGACCACCAGCAGCGCAAATGTATCTGAATTCCCCCGCACTTTGCGGGACAGCGGGAGCTTCAAGCGAGAAAGTTAGAATACACTGTTCTGCTCTCCGTGAGCAACTGGGGTTGGGAAAGCTTACGGCTGCCACAGTTCAGGTCGGCAACGCCCAGAATGTCAGTAGCGCAGCATTGGGCAACGCTGTAGAGGCCGTCGGGACAAGCATCGTAGCTGTTGGTGGGATAAGGGTAGGGAGGCAGGGTGGACGTCGGGCTGACGCTGTATGTTGCCTGCCTGGGAGGAACGGGCAGGTCGAGGGGGCTCGCGGCCACAACGGTAGCGCAGAGAGCAGCGAAGAAGACGGAGAACTGCATTTTGGCTCTTGTGGGACCTAGACTTGACACTCTAGTTCTTCGGTCGAGGGGACGGGCAAAGAAGCAAGACCGCTGGGAATTTGTCTGGAGGTGAAGCTGGAGGTGAAGCCTCGAAAGAACAAGATGGAGTGGTCGATAGTACTTATATCGGTCATCGAGCGGCGGTCCCGGCGCCCATCGTCAGCTACATACCATGATAGCACCGACTATCACAATCACCAGGCCCTGTACATGCCTAGTCGACATCTGATGTGCAGTGCCCACCGCCGACGTTGCCTTGCACGACCGCGAGCGAGTAACATAGTAGGTGATCTACCTAACTAGCACATACTCCGTACATCCATCCGCGATGTCACGGCGGATTCGCGGAACCGCCTCGCTAGCTACGTACAGATGCGACCATGGGTAACGGATCTCTTCCTAGCTCCTTCTGGCCGATTGACCTGACTGATATCCCTAAATGGGCGTCGATCGCCGGCGGCGACTCGATTCGCTCCCACGTTCTAACCCAATTTCACGCTTAGGAGCCTGCAGATGTGGTTCCGTCCAGGAACATTTTTCGAAAGGGCTCGAGAAGGGGAATGATCGACGGTACACTGCACAAGTTCTTATCATGACAAGACCTGAGGACAACATGCAAAATACCGCGTCTGTAGAGAATTGGTAAGTGTAAGAGCTTGTAGATAGTGCCGGCACCTATTCCGACCATTCCTTTATCCGTCTAGGCCGAATTTTTGGATTTCTTTTCCCCGACACTGGCGACAAGCTCGATGGCTATTTACCTTCGACAGATTGTCCATGCTGTAATTATAAGTGACGTCAAGAACTGCCACGCAAGCTTCCCATGCTCCAGTTTCCAGCCCAGCTCATGCACGAGATGAGAATGGGCGGAGAACGGTCTGCAAGGGCTGATAAGCCCTTGTACGTACATCGCACGATTGGTCGAAGCTTCTATCGATAGTCATTGTCAAACGCAGGTTGGGCAGGCCTACTCGACTATTCGCTCAAGTTCGTCCACTGGATTCACGACTCTGTAATCTTAGTGGCGCAGCCAACCACGCGGCCTGGGTATTCACCGTCAGTCAGACTTGCGCGTACAGCATTGCGCAGTCATGGACTGGCTCTCTTCACGGTACTGCACCAGTCGGCTCCTGGACGAAGGGATCGTGTACCCTGGCTGAGTCGGCAGCGGTCAACTATGCTGTAAACATGGTATATATGATGTCAATCCCATTCCCTCGTCGCGCACCTCCGTCGATGTCAGCTCAAGAACCGTGGCTGAGTTTAGCGCGGGCACACGGAGCTATCGCATCCACGTCGTCGGTCCAAGAGACGAGCCGTACCGAGAACGGAGCACCGGTAAGCCTACCTACCTATCGCAGCAAGCCTGCAGGTCGGCCGCTGTCGATATGAGGCATAGCTTCTGCCAATGGTCTCTGCTTCATCCAGCGCAAAGAACCCAAGTTGCCCGCAACAGTCTTCAACCCCATATCCGAGCACACATGACGCCGCGTATTACTTGACACGGTATTCCGCCTAATTACCTAGGTACACACACAATGAATGCGACGCGCCCACCGCGCTAGCCCAATTCCGCCGATCGTGATTTTACCGCCAAGATTTTAGGGCGGGATAGATGCGCTGTCAACAGAACCTACTGCCGGTATCCGACGTGTTGCGTCCGTCTTCCTCGATGGGGCATGAGTGGGTGCTCTGTTATACTCCGTATAGTCTACACGATACCGACCAGTGAATCACCATAGCACTTGTAGAATACCATAGGTTACGTGCCATATTGCAGGATATACATAGTAAGCGAGCGACCCGATATAGGAAGTCCGACAGGGGCACGGGCACCCGATTACCACGCCAACCTTGCATCAAAGCTCGGGATCTGCAGAACTATCATTCACGGCGGGCTGCTAGCTTCAGAGGCTATATCCCATCTGGAATACGCGCATTTAGCGTCTCACTAGATCTTGGCTTCCCACGCATCTCCAAAGTGCGTTCATACAATGTGCCTCTTACGCGTGTAAGAATGATTTTGGAATGCCTACCCAGGTAAGGCTATTGAGTGGGGTGACTCGAACTTTCTCGCAGTATAGTATGTTAAAAGCCCTCGCATGAGATCCAGTCGAAACATATCAACTAAGCGGAAGACTACGGCCAAGTTTCCGCCCGAGGTGAGCTTGACTATTGGCTAATCTGTATCTTGTAAAAGATCGTCAACCCCAACGTTGGAGCAGTATGTATGTAGGAGAGACTAGTAAGCGAGCCCGTACGATTGAACGTACGTACGTACGTACGGCGGAGGACCAAGTCATCCTGAACGATGATGTTGGATTGTGAAGCATAGCGGGAGAACCGTACATATGCCCAAGCTTAATGTGAGCGCCAAGGCATTATCTCTGCGCCAGGAAAAGGCAGGGAGACACTACACACATGGTTGAACAGATCACCAGAAATCATCGAAGGATAGACGCAACCCCTCATACCTGCGAATCTGCGATCGTACCAAATAAGACTTCACTGCCTTTACGATCTTAATATGTAGAGATAGTACTATGTAAATCCTAGTCTACTACCTCCAGTCACACCAATTCCTGGCTACCTAGTTCATCGTAGTAAATGGATCTGGATATGTCAGGTCATCCCGCTCTCTCCCGCCTTCCGTCTTATTAAGGAAAAAGCTCCTCATAAGTCTTCATAGTTAATGAAACATATTGATCCGCTGACGACTATGTGCAAGTAGATCCGGGTTACCAAACTAGTACTCTTGTTCCTCTTAGTTGTTACCTCCAAAGGCGTCGCTTAGTCATATAGGAACCGATCCCTCATTCGTTCTCTTACATGTCGCTGCCCTACCGTACCGGTAACATCACCAAAGCCTTCTCCGCCCAAAAAGACAATCAAAATAAAGTTGTAATGCTTAAAAGGGCGGGCTGCATGAGACACCGGCGGCAAACAACGATGCTGGGGACAACGCCGAAGCTAAATTGCGTGGGTACCTCCTAATAGTATACATATCGCGAGCCGCACCACCGGTACCGAGCAGTAGCAAAGCTCACACGCTGTAGACCCGGTTGGTCATGATGAGGACCAGGTGGTGCTAGCAACGGCGAAGCCGATGGGGGAGTCGAGTCCATTCATTCTGTTATGGCCAACATTGTCCGCTGCGCGAACGAGAGAGAGCGAAACCGGGCTTTGACAACGAAGTACCTTGGGTACCTTCAGTTGGTAGATAATACAAGATACCGCATCAATCCCCCACGTACGACCATACCCACCAGCCGGTGAGGGGAAGCTTGCCCGTTGGGATGGGACGGAGAGCATGCGCGCACGTGACTGGCTGACTAAAAGGTGCTTTGACCACAAAACCAACAAAACCAACACCCAACCAACACCACCAACACCACCCCCGACGAACAATAAAGCCCCGTTGTTGCTGTCCTGAGCTTACTATCATTACAACACCTACTATATTGTACACTAAATATGTCGGAGCCGTCAGTCAACAACAGCAGTACAAGCAGTACAGCACCCGTCGTAACTTACGGGCCTTATTCCCGGCCTACAACTAAGTTTGATGATGAGGATGAAATCAGATTCCATCACCCAGAGTACTCCCCTCCGCACGATATCTTGTTCATTCTCCCCCGACTTGATCGATCGTCTACGTCTCTCGGAGGTACACACTACGGCACCGCCCTTACAGCTTGCCAAATTATAGCCAACAATGCCTTTGATGGCTACCTTGCGACGGACCGAGAAGGCTGCGAACGCGTCGACTGCAACCTAGATTTTGACGATCTACTTACAAAATCTGACTACTGGTTTTTTGTCGCCTCTACGCCCCAAAACCTGAACCCGTACCCTATAGTCCCGAGCTTCCAGGACTGGGCTTTTCCGCATCAGAGAATCCCCAGGTGGCCTCGACTGAAACATACAACAGATTCCGATACAATCGACCATCGGTGTATTATTACACGAACAGCAGGATTCATCAACCAAGCACATCTAATCCCTGCTGCAGAAAAGAAATGGTTCCATATTAACGCTATGTCTCGATACGGAAGTCATCGCGATATCAACCAAAAGCAGAATAAGATTACCTTGCGACATGATCTACATTTCGCCTTCGATACTCACTTATTTGCAATTGTGCCCAAAAACAATCACTACGTTGTCCATCAATTGCATGCTACCGAAACTAGCACAATAGAGTTCGCATCAGTTTATCACAACTATAAAGTCGTACAACAACCCGGAAATGTTGTACCGGAGTTCTTATTTGCTCGGTTTGCCCGTGCTATTCTAATGCTCATTAAACCCTTTACCGCTCAGGCTCCAATTAATCGATATGTTAGCCGTCTCCGCGCAGTAAAGAACGAAAACGGCGGGGGCGACGTATATAACATAAAGTCGGAATGGCTTTCGCCTGAGCAGCTAGCTGATCAGTACAGTGGTGGGGGCACCAAAAGTGCAAGCCCTTCCAAGCGGAAGCGAAACGACGAGGGTAACAGCGAGAACAGTGATACGGAGGGCGAATGGTATAAAAACAACGTTGCGGTATTGTTGGAAGTGGATAGAGAACGGCCTCGAAAGCGTCGATGGGATGATCAGCAAGGACAAGAGTACGAGGAGGACGATAACAACAGCGATTATGAGGGCAACAATGACAATAGTGATACGGATGACGAATGGTATAAAAACAATGTTGCGGTATTGTTGGAAGGAGACAGAGGACGGTCTCGAAAGCGGCGATGCGATAATTCAAAGCATAACAATTCTCAACCGCCACCTCTCTCAACCTCTATTTCATCGATCCAGTCTTGTCCGGACCTTGAGCCGGAGGCTACCTCTTACTTGGGCGTGGAAGTACAAGGACAGGATCTTTCAAAAGGAAATAGGAATTGGAATACCGTCGAACTAGAACCGTTACTTTAGGTATAATGCTTAGGCTAATTTCTGCCCAATTCACTCAGGCCATTACCGAATATGGCTACCCCTCACGGTGACTGCATGTTAATTATCTCTATCTCTTCTACTCCGTACAACATCAAATCCACCTCGCTATCAATGTGTTGCAGGGATGCGTTTGATTATCGAATCATTACTCCCGTATTGCACCTCAGAACCGTTAAGGGCTAAACTGTGCTTTACCTTTTTTATCGACCCGGCAGATCAGCACGTCTACAACGGTCACAGCTACTCACATGTATTCATATATGTACGGTTCCTCTCTGATTATATCTCCACTAACTACCTAAGTTACCACAACACGAAATAGCATCTGGTTCCCTTCAAAAACTATATTTGGTATTTGACGAACAACATTTCGTTTGTCCTAATGCAATCGGATTTATAATTGTACAGTAACTTAAAACAGCGGTTTTCAACTTCCATGACACCGCTTTCAACTTTGCCATGGCTCCAGCAGACAATTCTGGTGGGGGCCGAATTAGTAGTTGGGTCGGTGACGACCAGCGAATCCTTGGTGTTGTACGTTTCGTTTCCTTTTTTTTTTTTTAATTATCAGACTCCATGGGGGGGCGCGGGGGCGCGGCGGGGCGCGGGCCGACAGGCC